>ML271393.1:0-66758 GCA_005239495.1 Nicotiana undulata | reverse complement strand
ATCGTCGACCATATAAAGCCTCAAATGGAGCCATCTGGATGCTGGCCTGATAACTATTATTCTACGCAAACTCTGCCAAAGGCAAGAAGTGGTCCCACTGACCTCCAAAATAAATCACACAAGCCCTGAGCATATCCTCCAGAATCTGAACTGTACGCTCTGACTGGCCGTCAGTCTGAGGGTGAAAAGCTGAACTGAGGTCTAATCGAGTACCCATCTCCCGATGCAAAGCTCTCCAGAAGTGTGATGTGAACTGAGGACCTCGATCTGAAATGATAGATAGTGGCACGCCATGCAACCTGACGATCTCACGAATATACACCTGAGACAACTTCTCTGTAGTATAAGTAGTGGCCACCGGAAGGAAATGCGCCGATTTTGTGAATCTATCAACAATGACCCAAACCGCGTCAACCTTCCGCAAAGTTCGAGGCAACCCTGACACGAAGTCCATGGTAATGCGTTCCCACATCCACTGAGGAATGGGCATCCGCTGAAATAAACCTCCTGGCCGATGATACTCGTACTTAACTTGCTGGCAATTAAGACATCGAGCTACATACTGAACAATATCTTTCTTCATCCGCCTCCACCAGAAATGCTGCTTCAAATCACGATACATTTTTGTCACCCCTGGATGGATAGAATACCTGGAACTGTGAGCCTCTGCTAGAATTCTCTCCCTCAAACCATGAACATCTGGAACACACAGCCTGCCCTGAAGTCTCAAAACACCGTCCTCGCCTAAAGTAACATCCTTGGCCAGGCCCTGAATCACAGTATCCCGAAGTTCTGCTAGACGCGGGTCATCATACTGTCGAGCCCTGATCTCCCCAAGCAATGAAGACTGAGCTACCACATGTGCCAAGACTCGACGAGGCTCTGAAATATCTAATCTCACTAACTGATTGGCCAAGTACTGAATGTCCGAGGCTAAAGGCCTTTCCTCAGCTGAAATATAGGCTAAACTCCCCATGCTGGCTGCACGCCTGCTCAAAGCATCCGCTACCACGTTTGCCTTGCCCGGATGATACAAAATGGTAAGGTCATAGTCTTTCAACAACTCAAGCCACCTCCGCTGCCTCAAATTAAGATCTCTCTGCTTAAGCAAATACTGTAAACTGCGGTGGTCCGTATAGACCTCACAAGATACACCATACAGGTAATGCCGCCATATTTTCAAAGCATAAACGATCGCTGCCAACTCCAAATCATGAACAGGGTAGTTCTTTTCATGAACCTTCAACTGTCGTGAAGCATAAGCAATAACTTTGCCATCCTGCATCAAAACACATCCCAACCCGACGTGTGAAGCGTCGCAATATTCCGTATAGGGCCCTGACTCAGAAGGTAATGAAAGAACTGGTGCTGATATCAAAGCTGATTTGAGCTTCTGAAAGCTCGCCTCACAATCATCGGACCACTGAAATGGGGCATTCTTTTGAGTCAATCTAGTCAATGGAGCAGCAATAGAAGAAAATCCCTCGACAAAACGACGGTAATAACCTGCCAAACCCAGAAAACTCCTGATCTCCGTAGTTGAAGTAGGATGAAGGACCCCTCGTATCGAAACTCGGGATGAGTGAACGATGCAAGTGGGATGGAGCACGGTGAAATAACGACCCATGATTAGTAGGGAGCCATAATATTTTCCCCTAACCCGATATCACAACGCGAATCCCATTCAATATTAATTGCGGGTGAATATTTATTGGAAATAGGAGATTTTTACTTTATTTTGACTTATACTAGGACTGAGATTCCCCTACTATAAAAAGGGGAAGGGTTTCTTTTATTTTGAAACATAGTGACACGCAAATCAAATCAATAATAGTTTATTCGTCTTCTAGCTATTGTTCAAAGTGTTCTTCGTTTGGTCTCTTATTTATTCATGTCCGAGCTTGTATCGAGAGTCCGATCGAGGACAAATCCCACTGTTCAACCTAAAATCACGCTTGATCATCACATTACGATTGATTTGATCTGTTATTTTATCTTTAACTTAATTACGTGTTGTTCTTACACTATTCGTATTGAATTAAATCACATATCCTTTAAATCGCGTATAAATTTAGTTGTTATTCGTTTTTAGGGTAAACAATTTGGTGTCCACCGTGGGGCTAAGGATAATAGTGGTGGTTTGATACGAATCTTGATAACACACCCTATTTTGTGCTTGTTTTTTGAAGTTCTGGTTCTAGGTTAGCCCAAGGATGTCAAATTCTCAGTTTGCTCTCTTGAACGTTGACGCTGATTCAGGCCATCATGGTGAGAATAATAATGTGATGCCTAGCAATGATGTGCCCCCTGGCAATCCCAATAGTATCTCAAATGCCAGTTCGACCATTGCTTACTCACAGGTGGCCATTAATATCAATCTACCGACTAGTCCCTAAAACAGTGTTTGAGTGAGACCTCGTCCAGCGGCTCGGAAGTCGCTTGAAAATAAAGGTGATGGGGTGAGCCTGCAATTGATTTTCCAAATGTTTTGGGATTAACAAGCGGCGATAACATAGTTACAGAACCAGAGCCACGCCCCTAATAGGGTGGAGCCTGAGCAGTCACAGAATAATACTTGGAGGGAAGAACAAGTTGTTGAACCGTGTGAATTCAAGCCTCGGGAACCTTCCGAGGTGATGAAGATACTTGAAGAATCGACAAAACGGGTGTAGTCTTGCGAGAAAAATATTTAGGCTAACGAAAAAAGGTAGAAAGGTATAACTCCAGGATAGATCATATTCCAGGAGCGCCTCTGTAATTTAAAGGGCAAGACTCTTAAAAGATCATCCAGAAGCCTCCCTCTCTGAGCGCGGCACCGAAGACGATCTCTAAGTTGTTTTTAATGCCCGATATTCCCAAGTATAATTGTACCATATATCATGAGCATGTAACCTCCTATACGTGCACAATCAAAGGGAATGACTTAGAAGACAATGAAAGCGAGTCGGTTTTATTGAAAAAATTGGGGAACCCTCGTCCAAGGGAGAAATGATATGGTACCACAACTTGCCTCCAAATGATATCGACTCGTTTGATATGTTTGCAGATGTTTTAGTAATGGCCCATGTCGATGCCATCAAGGTTGAGACCAGGAAGTTGAAATTTCAAGGTCAAACAGAGGGATAATGACATGCTTAGGGAGTTCGTGTCAAGGTTCTAGATGGATCTACCACCGGTTGCATATGATTGGTCCGTTCAGGCATTTACTCAAGGACTCAACCCCCAAGGTTCCCTTGCCACTCAATAGCTAAAGCAAAACTTGGATGAGTACCCAACAATTAGTTGGGTCGACGTCCACAACAGATACCAATCGAAGATTTGGGTTGAAGATGACCAACTCGGGGCCCCTTCGGGATCTATTTACCCCATCAGAACCGCTGACAAATCTAGGAGAACCGTTGATCAGGAGCTAAGGTAGGTCCGATATCAATATCAGCCATACAACGCGGATTGAAGGGCAAATAGATTCGAGTGCCACTCGACAAGGATTGAGAAGAGAAGTGACCAAGGACCGAGTGGTCGGGGATTGAGCAAGAGAAAGCTTGACATGTCGCTCGGGGGTAGGAAGGCACCAAGATATTAGAGTATTATTTTAACATGGATACTGCAAGTATAGCGTCGGCCATAGGGCGCATCCAAGAGACTAAGTGGCCAAGACCATTGCAGTCTGACCCTTCATAGAGAGATCGTAGTTTAGTGTGTAAATACCACGGCTCTCACGGTCATAGGACCGAAGATTGCCGACTGTTGAGAGAAGAAGTAGCTCAGTTATTCAACAATGGGCACCTTCGAGAATTCCTAAGCGAGCGAGCCAAAAATCACCTCAAAAATAGGGACGCCAACAAACAGGTTGAACAAGAGGAGCCTCATCATGTAATCAACATGATCATTGGGGGATTTGATGTCCCCCCAAGGGCCGATGATAAAATGCACCAAAGTTTCTATCACGAGAGAAAAATGCACCCGAGATTACGTCCTGGAATGAGCTATCTCATTCAGTGATGAAGACGCTAAGGGCATCGTATAGCCTCACAATGATGCATTGGTAATATCTGTAATTATCAACAAATCTCGGGTTCAACGTGTGTTGATTGATCCAGGTAGCTCGGCCAATATCATCATATCGAGGGTCGTGGAGCAATTGGGTTACATGGTCAAATCATACCGGTGGTCCAGGTATTGAATGGATTCAACATGACGTGTGATACCATGAAAGGTGAGATAACTTTACCGATAAACACTGGGGATACCACCCATGAAATAAAGTTCTACGTGATCGAATGGGATATGTGGTACAATTCCTTGTTCATAAGGTCGTGGGTTCACAACATGAGAGTGGTGCTTTCGACCTTACTCCAGGCGCTGAAATTTCTCACTTCTGGAGGAGTAAAAATGGTCTACATAGAATAGTCGGTCATAAGGAAAATGTTCTCTATCGATGAAGTTACCCCCATGCCCCCGGTTTTCAACATTAAAAAGCTAGGAACTGTCCACAAAAGAAGAAACTAAATAGCAATTACTGATACAAGAAAAAGGAGCACGAAGCAGATGATTAGGATGATTAGAGTGTCTCTGAGATCATTCATAGCACCCGATGGCACCCACACCACCAAAATCAACAATCGAGGAGTTTGAGCAAGTTATATTGATCGAGCACCTACCGGTTTGAAGTGTATACAGGGGCAAGGCGTTAACCTCCGATCTTGGAAAAAACTTATTGATAATCTTAAAGCTAAGGTCGATTTTTTGCCCGGTCCTATCTAGACATGACAGGAATCCCACCGGAGGTAACCACTCACAAGTTGAGCTTGGATCTGAAGTGTCGTCCGGTTAAGAAGAAGAGAAGGCCACAGTCCGAGATCAAACAGGCATTCATCAAGGATGAGGTATCCAAAATTCTAAAAATAGGTTCCATCGGGGAAGTTTAATACCTGTATTGATTAGCTAACGTAGTGGTAGTTCCTAAAAAAGAAAATAAACCAAGGATGTGTGAAGATTATAAGGATTTAAACCAGGCTTGTCCAAAGGATTCTTTCCCTTTTCCTAATATCAACTGAATGATCGACGCAACTGCCGGACATGTGATACTTAGTTTTCTCAATGCCTATTCCAGCTACAACCAAATTAGGATGGACCCGGGCGACCAAGAAAAGACTTCTTTTACAACCAAATTTGGCACCTGCTGCTACAAAGTAATGTCGTTCGGATTAAAGAACCTCGGTGACACATACCAACGCCTAGTCAACTATATGTTCAAAGAACAAATAGGAAAATTAATGGAAGTTTAAATTGACGATATTTTGGTTAACTCCCTACGAGCAGAGGACCATTTAAAATTTTTGCAGGAAACCTTCGGCATATTGAGAAAGTACAACATGAAGCTAAACCTGAAAAAGTGTGTATTTGGGGTCAACTCGAGCATGTTTCTCTGATTCACGATATCTAATTGGATAACAGAGATCAACATGGACAAAATAAAGGCCATAAAGACATCACCGTAGTTGACTGTGTCAAGGCGGGATTGACCGGGCGAATAACGACGTTGGGCCGGTTCATCTCCAAATCGTTGGATAAGAGTCATTAGTTCTTCTCACTATTGAAAAAGAAGAACTTCTCTTGGACTCTGGAATGCCATCAAGCTTTAGAAGAACTCAAGTGATACCTATGAAGACTCCATTGCTGCACACTCCAGAAGAGGACGAACAACTATAACTCTACTTGGCGATTTCCGAGGTGGCGATAAGCGGTGTCCTCCTTCGGGAAGAAGAAGATACACAATTTCCTATTTATTATGTTAGTAGAACACTAGGCAATTCCGTACAAGGAATCTTCACCTAGAAAAATTTGCGCTCTCCTTGCTAAGCGCTTCTAGGAAATTAAACCGTACTTTCAATGCCACCCCATATGTATTGTGAGCTCCTATCCACTAAGGAATGTCATGCATAACTTGGTCTGATTGGATAAATGGGCCATAGAAATTTTATCGGGTATGATATCGAGTATAATTTTCGGACCGCCATAAAACTCATATTTTGGCGGATTTTGTAGCCGACTTCACACCAGCCTTGATACTTGAGGTCAAAAAAGAGTTTCTACTCACATTGGCTATTAACTCGGGGATCTGGACCCCATTCACGGGCGGTGCATCCAACCGAAGGGGTCCTGACTCAATATCATATTGAAACCACTTATGGGTATCGTAATTAGACAATTTATTAGAAATATGAAATTGACTAATAATGAATCCGAGTATAAGGCTATGATTGCAGTTCTAGAACTGGCGAAGAGCCCGGGGCCGAAGTTATCGAATCCAAATATGACTCACTCCTTTTCGTAAATCAAGTCAAAGGAATGTTCGAAGTAAAATAGGAACAAACGCATAGGTACTTGGAAAAGCTGTAGGTGACCTTACACCAATTCAAGGAACGAACTCTACAACACGCACCTCGGGATCAGAATAGTGAGGCCGGTGCACTGGCTAACTTGGGTCATATGTCGACTCTGATGAATTTGACTCGGGGAAGTGGTACAATTGATGAACTTAGTGGTAGAAGAAGGTCACCCTGAGGAAAAATCAACAAGTTTGACTTGTATTAGACAAACAAATACATTGACTCCTTGAAGACAGGAAAATAGCCAACGGATTCCAAGGAATCAAAAGCCCTGCGCACCAAAGCTGCCAAATTCAGCTTAGTCGAGAGGAAATTTTTAGATAATCCTTCTTTGGCCCACTGGCTAGGTGCTTAGGTCCGGGAGCAACTAGATACGATATGAGAGAGATCCACGAGGGCACTTGCAGGAACCACTCGGAGGCATAATCCTTGGTCTGGAAGTTATCAGGCTTGGTTACCAATGGAATGAAATGCAGAAAGATGTGAAAGACTTCGTACAAAAATGCAATGAGTGTCAAAGACATGCCCCAATGATTCATCAACCGAAAGAGATGCTTCACATGGTCCTATCACTATGGTTATTTATGAAATGGGGATGTACATCGCCGGTCCTCTTCCATGGGTGGCCGGTAAAGACCAATAAATACTA
The DNA here is from genome assembly GCA_005239495.1 of Nicotiana undulata. Taxonomy (NCBI): domain Eukaryota; kingdom Viridiplantae; phylum Streptophyta; class Magnoliopsida; order Solanales; family Solanaceae; genus Nicotiana; species Nicotiana undulata. The sequence continues at coordinate 59,717 of ML271393.1, read as the reverse complement.
CTCATGACCGATTATTTTTCCAAGTTGGTCGAGGCTCAGGCGTTTGAGAAGGTTGAGGAGAAAAAGTTCATCCACTTCATCTGGGATCACATAATATGTCGATTTGTGATACCGGCCCAGATCATTTGTGAAAATGGAAAACAATTCATCGGCAACAAGGTAAGTAAATTTTTCGAAGCCACAACATCAAAATGATATTATCAACACCTTACCAATCTAGTGAGAACGGAAAAGCAGAATCGAAGAACAAAAATATACTCCAAAACTTGAAAAATAGACTAAGTGATTGGAAAAGAAAGTGGAAGGGAATCTTTATCGAAGGCTTGCAGTCATACTGAACGAATTTGAAGTCAAGTACCGGAGCAACCCCGTTCTCTCTAGTCTATGGTGCAGAGGCCTTGATCTCGGTCGAGGTGGGGAACCAAACCTGAGTTTCCAATATACTACCGAAATGTCAAACATCGAGGCCATGACCATGAGTCTGGACTTATTAGAGGAAAGGTGGGAAGCCGCCCTTGTCGAGTTGGCTGCCCAAAAGCAGTGAGTAGGGAGGTACTACAACCGAAGAGCTAACATTCGACATTTTCAATTCAAGGACTTGGTGTTAAGGAAAGTAACGCTACACACGAGCAATCCAAACGGCAGAAAGTTAGGCTCAAATTAGGAAGGACCGTAGAGAGTTTTTGGAATAACCGAGAAAGGCTCATATAAACTCGAGTCGGGAAACAGTGTTCAACTACCAACAATGGGGATGTGGCACACTTAAAACGGTAATACTGTTAGTTACGAGCACAACACTCTTTTTAAATTTGTTATATTATAGACTAACTTGTGTAGGTACTCGGTCGTGGGAAAATGTGATTATTAGGTATGAAAGCACGTGTTGTACTCTTTTTCCCTTAAGCCAGGTTTTCCGGAAGTGGGTTCTACGACAAGGTTTTTAATGAGGCAATAGTAAAAATGTGCTACTTTAGTTTTGAAAGCCGACCTAAAGCTAGAGTTATTGATCACCTACACCAGACCAACAGTATTTGAGCCCTCACAATGTACTGGGGGTCATTACCTCCTAAATCCTTAGAAGGTGTTTTTACTTAATCTGAAAAGCAAAGGCTTGGTAGGACTTTCAAGCTGGTAGGCTTTATAGCGGATCTGCCTTGCTGACAGCTAGGATATTACATATATAGTTGCGCTTGCCTTCACTTAGGATTCGTTGTAAGGGTGAAACCATCAAATGAACCGTGCCCATATAGCCAACTCTTGCCATGGCATAAGTCTAACATGCCTCCAATTATGTACTCTGCATACATAGTAATAAAAGAAATTTGCCCCTTGTAATTTATCACTATGCATTTTGCACCCTCGATGCATTCGTTGAATTACTTAAAACGAATAACGGATCCAAAATCCTAGAGCCCACGGGCTATCCCGACTCGGGGACTGTCGTCCAATAAAGAAATCTGATGGCCTAGGCTATCGAATCCTAGAGGTACCTGTCACGACCCCAAATCTTAACAGGTTGTAATGGCGCCTATTGTGGAACTAGGCTAGCCAACCATCACATTATTACACATTCGTTCTATGATAATATTTTCAAAAATCAATAATAAGCAGCAAACAGAGTAAAAAATAATTTCTTTTGGTCTTCACGCCCCGATAATAATAATCTAACAGTCTAAACAATTCTCCCAAGATTGGAGTCAACCGATCACAAGCATCTAAGAAATAAACTAACTCTGCTAATATCATAATAAATGTCTATGAATCAAATATTGAGTACTATATGAAGAAGGGAAGTGGAGAAGCTGCGGATGCTGGATAGCTACCTTGAAATCCCAAACTCTGATGACAATGAGCTCGGACGACTACTGCTCCGAACCAGTACCTAGATCTGCACACATGGGTGCAGGGAGTAATGATGAGTACGCCAATTCAGTAGTAATGAAAATAAATCACGGTCTGAAGTACATGAAACACACAGCACAAAACACCAATCCACAAAACAGTAAAACATCAAGTCTCAATACACTATACATAAGTTCGAAAACCAATTTCCAGAAAATCCTTTTAAACAAGTATATCTTTCGAATATTTCTCAATAATATCAGTTTGAAAAATGAAGTGAATCATAGTAAAAACCTCAGTAAAATATCATCATAAAACTGCCCCTCGGGCAATAATCATCACTCGTAACAATTTCCTTTAGCACCTCACCATCACTCAGTATCATCCCCGCGGGCAACCTCACTGTCACTCATGCCTCCCAATCACTCATCACTCGGCACTCGCACTCAATAGGTACTTACGCTCACTGGGGTTGTGTGCAGACTCCGGAGGGGCTCCTACAAGCCAAGTGAGAATATAAGTAAAATAGCCCCCAAGGGGTTAAAACAGATCGGCACTAGGCCCCAACATGGCTTACAGCCCAAGTACATCAAACACAGTAATACTATAAATCATATGCTTTAAAAGCGGTTTCGCAACTCAATAGTTGCCTAAAAAGGTATAGTTTTCCCAAATTTCCAATTCGTGCACGCCCCACACTCGTCATCCAGTGTGTGCATCACTCCAAATCCGTGAAAGGATGTAATGTCTGGGGTTTCATGCCATCGGGATAGGATTTAAAGACATTACTTACCTCAAACTAGCCCGACAAGCGACTCCGCAACCCGCTTGCCTCTCGAATCAACTTTCGGGTGCTTCAAATCTATAAAGATCAAATTTTTCTCATCAAATTATGCTAAATGAATGAATTTCAACTGAAAAAATACAAATTTTAGCACAGACCCGAAATTAACCAAAAACCCGACCCCCAGGCCCGCATCTCGGAACTCAACAAATTGTACACCAAACTGTTCTTCATCATCTCATGAGTCCGTACATATAAAGAACTCGGAAATCAGAATCCGTTTGACCCCTCAAATAATCCCCTAAAGGTCTTATAATCTCAAGCCCTAACTTCACCCCTTTTCTACTGATTTTCACAAATTAAACACTGATAATAAGGTCTTTAAGCACCTGTAATCGAGTTAATAAGTCCAAAAAGCTTACCTCAATGATGCATCAACGTTTCCCTTTTCAAAATTCTCGGAACCCGCACAACAATGGTGGAAAAGGGGTTAAAAATTGCGAAGGTTCCTTTTTATACTTTTTTGCCTAGGCTTTTCGCACATGCGGCCTATAATTCGCACCTGCGGTCAAATCCACTGCACCTGCGACTCTTCATTAAACGACCTAAACCCGCACCTGCAATTCAAATTCCACACCTACGACTTCACAGGTGCGGTCCCCTTATCCGCTTATGCGACCCTCTACTGAGCCGACCAAAATCCGCGCCTACGGAGACCCTGTCCGCTTTTGTGAGCCGCACCTGCGATCAAACATCTGCAGGTGCGGTTACACCAGCACTAGCAACTTCAGCAACAACAACAACACTCCAAACTCTCTGTTAACCACTCAAAACCATCCCGAGACCCTCGGGACCCCAACCAACTATACTTACACATCACATATGATCATTCAAACTTAGTTTCACCCTCGGAACACCTAAAATAACATTAAAACACCAAAATCACATCGGATTCAAGCCTAAGAACTTTGAGATTTCTAAATTCCACCAACAATGCCGAAACTATCCAAAAAACCTCCGATTGACTTGAAATTTTGCACACCTATCCAAAATGACATTACGAACATGTTCCAACTTCCAGAATTCCATTCTGACCCCAATAGCCTATCTTCCACTGCCGACGTCAAATCTCCAAAAACTAACTTTCGCCAATTCAAGCCTAAGTCTATATCGGACATCACAAAAGTATTCCGAACACACTCCTAAGTCCCAAATCACCTAACAACCGAACCATAAAATTTGCATTCTGAGTCGTTTACCAATAAGTCAACTCTCAGTTGACTTTTCCCATTTTAAGGCTATTTAAAAGACTAAATGACTAAATTCTCAATACAACCATTCCGATTCCGAGCCTACCAACTCTAACACATCATAAACAATATAACCAACCTATCACAAGGAAATAACAGCAACTATAATGCAGGTTATACGTAACGACCAACCGGGTCGTTACATTCTCCCCCTCTTAAACAAACGTTCGTCATCGAACGGGTCTAGAAACATACCTGGACTGTTAAACAAGTGAGGATATCTGCTTTGCATCTCCCGCTCGGTCTCCCAAGTAGCCTCCTCCACTGGCTGACCTTTTCACTGCACCTTCACTGAAGTTATATTCTTAGACCTCAACTTTCTGACCTGACGATCCAAAATTATTGCTACTGGCTCAACCTCATATGACATATCATCCTCGAGTTGAACTGTGCTGAAGTCAAAAACATGATACGGGTCACCAACATACTTCCGGAGCATCGAAACATGAAATATTGGATGAACACTCAACAATCCGGGTGGCAAGGAAAGTCTATAAGCTACCTATCCAACCTTCTGAAGTACCTCAAAAGAACCAATAAACCGAGGACTCAGTTTTCCACTCTTTCCAAACCTCATAACACTCTTCATGGGTGATACCTTCAACAGTACCTTATCACCTTCCATAAAAGACACATCCCAGACCTTCCAGCCCGCATAACTCTTCTGCATAGACTGCGCCGTGTGAAGTCGCTCCTGAATCAACTTCACCTTGTCCAACGCATCCTGAATCAAATATGTGCTGAATAGCCTAGCCTCGTCGGGCTCAAACTAACCAACCAAAGATCTACACCTCATACCATATAAAGCCTCGTACAGGGCCATCTGAATACTGGACTAGTAACTATTATTATATGAAAACTCCGCCAGTGGGAGAAACTGATCCTATGAGCCACCAAAATCAATCACACAGGCCTGCAACATGTCCTCTAAGATTTGAATAGTCCTCTCCGACTGACCGTCGGTATGAGGATGAAATTTTGTGCTCAAATCTACCTGAGTACCCACACCTCTCTTCACGGCCCTCCAAAACTGAGACATGAACTGAGTACCTCTGTCAGAAATGATAGAAACCGGAACTCCATGCAATCGTACAATCTCCCTAATGTAAATACCAGCTAACCGATCTAAAGTATAAGTAGTACTGATAAGAACGAAGTGTGCGAACTTGGTCAATCTATCCACAATGACCCAAATAGCATCAAAACCCTTCGAAGTCAGTGGAAGCCCAACTACAAAGTCCATAGTGATCTGCTCCCACTTCCACTCCGGAATATCTAACTTCTGAAGTAATCCTCATGGTCTCTAGTGCTCATACTTGACCTGCTGGCAGTTGAGACACCATGCTACATACTCAACAATATATCTCTTCATCTACCTCCACCAATACTATTGTCTCAAGTCCTGATACATCTTCGCGTCACCCGGATGGATGGAATACCGCAAGTTGTGGGCCTCTGCTAATATCAACTCTCGAAGCCCATCCACATTGGGCACGCAAATACGACATTGCATCCTCATAACACCATCATCACCGATAGTCACATCCCTAGAATCAGCTCGACGGACCCTATCTTGAAGTACTAACAAATATTTTTGCGTTAAAATTGTTAGTCTCACCGATAGCCACATTAATATTTTTATGAACCTAGTCTCAATTGTCTGCTTGATTTGGTTTAAAATTGTCTTCTTATATGTCATGTGCATAGTAACTTTCCTTAATTATGTTTACCTACTAGCCGTTTGAATTCAACCTTCAATTATGGGATACCTAATTGCTTGTTATGAACACTATTTTACATTACTTCCTTATTTGTCACTCACCATTTGAACGATTCCCTTAATTCTAGGGATACTTACAGTTAACTTATTCTCTGAGTCCCATAATTATTGGGCAGTCTGACTTTTTACCTTATTCATTTTCACCTAGTTCCAACTATATATATACTCTATCCATGCATTGACAATAAAGAACGAACACATACCTTGTTCTACTCTCTCTTGCTCACACACATACATTCTATTGCTCCTCTTAATTGTTTGTTGTTGCTAGTCGGACGAAAGCCAAGACTAGTTGTGCCGTTTGCTTGCTCCTTACTCTGTATTTGCTATCCTTGACTGGTATGTTTCCAATTTATATTTAAAAGTATCAAAAACAATATGTTTCTATGGTCACTACGATTCATCCTTTTTTGATCTTCTTTTATTGATGGCTTTATTGTCCTACTTGCAACTAATTTGGTATACTATCTGTTGTTTAGTTGTTGGTATCCCCACCCTTATAGCCTCAGCATGTGATCCCTAAGATACTATAATTTCATTTCATGTTACTTCACACGTGCTATACTCTGAAATGTTTCCTTAAACCTATGTGTAATTATGTCCTACCCTCTCCCAGTACTCCCTCTAATCTGATTCTGTGTTGGTTTCAAACCATGATTGATCCTATACTCTAAGCATTTTTATTGACCATGTCTAACTGAGATTCCTAAGTATGCGTCCCACTACCCGTACCAATTGCAAGATTTCTGCATGTTAGGTGTTCATCATGTTATGTGCTCTATGTATCCCAATCCCCATTGCCCCTGTGTGGAGATTTGTGTTGATGAACCTATCTTGGTTCTGCGAGTGTTACTGAATCTGTCTGGCTCCATGTTCGAGCTGCTAATGCCTTACTCTTCTTAACTCTTTTTTACTGGGCAACTCCCTCTTATTTTCAAAACTATTTCAAACAAGTCCATTTTAGCATTGTTTTCTACTAAAAAATCATTCCAAACCTATCTCCTGCACTTCACTTGATTCCTAGACCTTTAAGTTTTGCCCCCTCAGTGTGAGCACTGCTTTTGGACCCTTGAGCTCCCTCTGAACTCTGACACACTGAGGTTTGGTACTTCCACACTGCACATGTGCCATTCTTGGTTACCAAGTCTGGGTGTGACCATTGCCCGGAAGCCCTTGAGGTCCTTAGGGAACTTTGACACACCCGGATTATAAAAAGGCTATGAAATACCATATGACAATAAGGTTTGGAGTATTTGGGACTAACTGAAGGATCCCTATAGAATAACTTCTTATTTTTCTGTTTTGGTTATGTAATTCATAATTCTTGGCCTGTAATAATTTGTAAACAACTCTTGGGGATGGATAGTGAAAAGGGAAAGGGATAACTTGCATGCTACAAAGGTAGAAATAATGCTTAGGTTTTTATTTCCTATCTATGCAATAGATATCATGCTTAGGCCCATATATTCAAATTCATGCATTGGCAATCATGTTTCTTAGGTTTCATACCTGTTGTTCAGCATGCTCACTTTTGCTTAGAAAAATCCTACCAATAAATGATGTTCTCCACTATCACTGCCATGTAAGCCTAGAACTTCTGTTTTAGGTTAAACAACATTAAGTAACATGTTATTTTGCATCTCCTGCAACTGTGTTTAAACATTGCAATATTGACGCCTTGAAATTCTCTTTTTTAAGGCTAAACAACATTAATGAACTAGTTGTTTGGCGTTTCATGAAACTGTATTTAAAATGTTGACACTTAGAGATCTTGTTTTGAGATAAAATAACGCTAATAAACATGTCATCTTCAGTATCTTCTGAAGCTTATGATTAATGTTGTGGCTATTGTACATTTATAAGTCATGTTTAAGGGTCCTGCATATGCATCATTCCGCATTTAGAAACCATGCTTAGGCATTCGGTATATGCATCTATACTTGTGCATTAGATATCATGTTGTAAGGTCCTAATCGCGCAAGTACACTTAGTCTAATTATTGATGCCTATAAGAAGTATGAACAGTCTCACTTAATTCTCGTAACCAACCAGTAATGATTTCTGTGTTGTGAATAATCTAGAATATCATGTTTAGATAAAAAGTTTTACAACAATTCTTTTAAATAATCTTGGCAACCAACATTGTCCCACGCCAAGGCAAGCCTTAGGTGATAAAAATCTGGAATCATGCTTCTTTTGTGTGTGTTGCTTAATGTTAGCAGGTTCTTTTAATCAGTAGGCAAACTAATCAAGAATCCCAAGCAATAACTGCCTGTTTATCCTCTGAATTCACCTAGACATCATGTCTCAAGACCTCAATTAACAATATCGCCCTTATATGTGTTTGAGTCGTGCTAATTATGTGCATAATCTGTGGAGGTAAACTTGAGCCTCTTATATGCCTTATGTGTTCCCATTTACTACAGTCCAAAATGTTTTTTACTTGTCGCTTTAGAATTTTACCTTAAACCTGAAGGTATGCCTAGTACTTCCCATTAGGATAGTAGTCCTAACCTCCTCCAGGACTGATAGGATGGGACGGGTAATAGCACGCAATAGAGTTCGTGACCGACACGCACTTTAATTACCTTCCCAGGGTGGGAAAGGGTAGAATATGGATTTGATGACCGATGCGCTAATACCACGTGTAGCCCCTCTCTGAGGAGTGTCATACCGGGTATTGCATTGATGTGATCCATATTATTTCCTACCTAGGACATCCCTTCCTTTCAATGTTAGATTATTACTCTTTTCAAACTTAGCCGTTCTATAATTATTTTTCAAACACTTGCTTGCTTAATATTTAAATCCCCTCTTACTTGAGCCCCTTGCTTGTTATTTGTTAAAATGTACAAATTCACGAAAACTATTTGGCCGAGAACCACACTTGTGGATCTTGAGGGGTGCCTAACACCTTCTCCTTGGGATAATTTCAAGCCCTTACCTTATATCTGGTTAGCAACTTAGTTTGTAAATTAATCCCTTAGGTGCCCTAACGTACCGTTAAAATTGTTAGGTGGCGACTCTCAAAATATGAAAAACCCCTTTCCCAAAAAGGAAAGAGTTGCCTCTACCCAAATGTCCTGCACCTCATTTCTCCGCGAAGGGAAACAAAAGGGGGCACAACAGCATGGCGACTCTGCTAGGGATTATAGGCTTTTACCATTGCAAATTGTTTCGTGAATTTGTGCCTTTATTTGTTTTAATACTTGCACCCTTTCCTCTTCCCTGCTACGTGCAATTAGTTGTTTATTTTCTTTCAAGTATTTATTTCACAAAACAAAACTGACATGTCTCTTTGTTTTCCTTTGTAACTGCTTTAAATAATAATTGTTGCATTTACCGCTTTCCTTAACGTGCAAATACATGACAATCTATTTTAATGCTTATTATTGCATACTCATGCTCAACATTCATACTCCACTCGTGCCAAACAAATACTATAGAAACGCTTGATGAGTGGTTGCGCTCTTTCTGTATTATTGTCCCCCTAAATTCGGAAAGTCTTATTTGCGGTAAAACTAGTCGATTAGAGGTGCAGTTGACGGTTCCGTGCCTTCCCCCTTGAGTTTTTCCCTCAAGGGTACCAGTCTAAAACCCTAAATTGTATTGATTGTATGCATCATGGTCAAACCTAGTCAAGCTAAAGTGTCGTCCGCACGATAGCTTTTAAGACAACCTTATCCAAAAGTCCATCGGGTTTCCCTAAACCCAAACAAACGTCATCACGTTCTGTGCATCTATTTTGAGAACTAAATGCTTCCTGCTAATTATTGATGTTAAATAGTCGATTCTGGTGAGGGTAAGGGCCTAACCTTATTTGCTTTGCAGAAAAATGAGGCACGAGGTCCCCAGATTCGGCATGGTCTCCAATGTCCACCCAAGACTATTGAGTTGGTGGGAGGACCTACATTCTAGCGATAAAGCTATCGTCAGAAAACACCTGGGCAACCTGCCATCTCTCCTAGAAATCCAGCCTAACAAAATGATAATAAAGGCTGCTACTTTGTTTTGGGATTGCAAGAGGTTCGTGTTCTGCTTTGGGAACATTGAAATGACACATTTGATAGAAGAGATAGGAGGGCTGGCCAACATAGTATGGGAAACTCCAAGGTTGCTGATGCATGAGAACCGCACAGGCAAGGGCTTCCTTAAGATGATGGGTCTAAAGAAGAATGCAGAATTGGTATGTTTGAAGGATTCATCCATTCCTTTCGACTATTTGTATGAAAGGTACGACCACAGCAAATCATACCGTACTTACCATGACGAGTTTGCTATCACCTCCCTGGGACACATCCATCGCCGAGTGTTTGTTTTCATGGTTTGCTTTTTGGGTTTAATCGTGTTCCCAATGAAGAAGAAGAGAATCCATACCACACTGGCCATGTTGACTAAGACCATAATAGAAGGGGTACGTGGGCAAAACTTCAGCATTGTGCCCATGATCATTGCAGACATATATCGGGCCTTAGAAATGTGTCAACAAGGATCAAGGCATTTCGAGGGTTGCAATTTATTACTTCAACTCTAGCTTATGGAACACCTCCAAAGAGGCGAATACCGACAAGACATTCATCGAAGGATTTGGGATGACCACATCGCTTTCCACCACCCAAAGCGAATGAATTATATTCCCGACATGTTCGATCAGCCTGAGAATGCCGGTGGATGGGTTGAGCTCTTTGGTAACCTGACTGAAGAACGGGTTCAATGGATGTTTGAATGGTTTTCAACAGACGAGTTCATTATTCGATCCCGAGATGCTTCTTTCCGGATACTGATTGGTCTAAGGGGGGCTTACCCTCACGTCCCTCTCCGAGTTATGATGCAAGCGGGTAGGAAGCAAGTCATACCTAGGGTCGAGAAAATGAGCCATCTTCGAGCACATTTTCAGAATGATGACAACCATCACAAGTGCCGAGCTCAGCACCTATGGAACTACCAGCCGGGGTTCGTTCGAGGTCACAGGGTTATCGATGAAAGGGCTGAAGCACGAGTTAAGTTCAACCAGTTGCGCAAAAGGATCCCCGAATGTGAGGATGATCACCACAAGATACATGAGTCCAACAAGAAGCTGATCGAGGAACGGAAGGACATGGCCGTCATCACCAACAAGAGGTTGGGATACTTAGAACAAGGCATAATTGAACTGGGGGAGAAATTTAGCAAAAGGATCGAAAATTGTCAGAGGGCTGAGGGAGTTGAAGGGGGATATCTAGACAGAACCTTCCTACTGCTGGGACTTCGCGAGCTGGGAAAGCTTCTCGAGGGAAGCAGGAATACCGAATCTGGTGAAGGTCCTTCTGGGACCAAGTAGATAGGAATGTCTTTGTTTTCTCTATTAATGCAATAAGGCCAATGACCATTAGTGCCTTTCATTTTTCGTTCATTTAGTATCGTTTTGGGATTTGTCTATTTTTTCTTATCAATAAAATGAGGCATTTACCATTCTAAATTCTCCAAATCAATTTGTCGCTAGGCCTACCTCGGGCACAAAGAGGTTCCAAAATTAGGACACGCTTTACATTCCGGCACTATGTGTTTAAATACTGCAATAGTTTTTCATAATCTTCACTGACTTTGCTACCTTTTGTTTTTGTTTCTTTTTCTTTATTATTCCCCTCCCCAAAGGTTAATTCGTGCAGTCTGGCATCATCAGCCTATCGCACAAGATCCAAGGGCCCTCCACCTACTCCTCATGCTAGTCCTCCTAAAGGCAGAAACAAAGGCAAGAGTAAGATGGCAGAATCCAGCGGTATCAGGAAGGAAAATATGGTTGAACAAATAGAGGCTGCTGACGCCCGGGGTATTCAGGTCCTGAATGAAAACATGTCACCACTTGAACAGAAATTACTGAAGTTCCAAGAAGAACTCGACTAGGTCCGAAATTTGGCCAACCTGTCATTTTCCCTTAATGTCCCAGACATCAACTTTCCAAATGCTAAAAACCCTACAGCTCCAGAAAATATCCCAAGACAACAGAATCATCCCGCACTTCACCATCACGCTACTCCATCAAAGAACCAAACTCTTTCGGCATAGTGCAATACTTGTCGCGCTTCAAACAACACTCCATTGCTTATCCCAGAACCTCAGAGCCCCACAAAGGACCATTTCCACAATCCCATCTATAAGGAGACCATGCCACCCTCCACTCCACCTATCCTACACCCGTTCGAGTCGGATGAAAAGGACTTGCTTATCAAGAACCTGGCCGAGGAACTAAGGAAGCTGACCAGCCGAGTTAGGGTGTTGAAGGAACCAAGGGAATCAAAGGGTTGAATTATGAAGACCTCTGTATACAAACTGATGCCGAACTGCCCGAGGGGTAGAAACCTCCGAAGTTTGAGATGTTTGACGGTACGGGTGACCCGAGGGTCCATCTAAGGACCTATTGTGACAAGTTGGTTGGCGTAGGAAAGGATGAAAGGATCTTCTTGAAGTTTTTCATAAAAAGTTTGAAGGGAGATGCATTGACTTGGTACATTAGCCAAGATCCTAAATTGTGGTCAAATTGGGTAGGTATTGCGTGTGACTTTATGGACAGATTTAGATTCAACACAGAAAACACACCAGACGTATTCTATATCCAAAATTTGAAGAAGAAACCCACAGAGACATTTTGCGAGTATGCTACTAGATGGAGGTCTAAGGCTGCTAAAGTTAGACCTGCTTTAGAAGCGGAGCAAATGAACAACTTCTTTGTCCGGGCCCAGGACCCGCAGTACTATGAATGGTTGATGATGATTGAGAATCACAAGTTCTCCAATATTATCAAATTAGGGGAGCGGATTGAAGAAGGTATCAAGAGCAGTATGGTCACAAATTTTGAAGCCTTGCAAGCTACAAACAAGGCTTTGCAGTCCGATGGTGTGTCCAAGAAAAGGGACGTGGGAGCCGTGATGGTTGCACAAAGAGCCAAATGCCCACTCAAATACCAAACTTACCCAACACCTACACTCACATACCAACCAACCCCAAATTACCAAGCACCCTCACCTTCATACCAAGCTCCACCACCCACTTACCAATCTCCACCACCCACATATCAACATATTTCACCCAGATGGTCACAACCCGCTCCAGTTTACCATACTTACAATTCTCGGCCATCTCATTACCAATCACCCCCTACGCGTCAAAACTTTCCTAGGCCTCGGCCTAATTTTGATCGTAGACCTCCAAAATAGTACACCGCCATAGATGAACTCATTGACCGGCTGTATGAGAAGCTCAAAGCTGCCGGTTACGTCACCCATATCCCTATTGCCACCCCTGAGAACCCTTCTCAGTGGGTTAACCCAAACAAATCTTGTGCATACCATTTCGGCATGAAAGGGCACAACATCGATGAATGACGTTCTTTGAAAGATAAGATACAACCCCTGATTGATAACAAGATTATTGTGGCGAAAGATCATGCTCCGAATGTCCGCAACAATCCTTTGCCATTCCATAAGGGTGGAGGTATTCATATGATTGCGATAGAAGATGATTGGGATCCCGAGGGGTCAATTGGGTTGATCGCAGAGGGCGATAACCCAAAGAAACCCGCAGTCACTCTCAACCCGATCATAGTCCATATTTAACCATCTGAGGATGCTGAGGTGAATATGTCTATGCCACTTAAGTTTGAAGCAGCGCCACCGGCAAAGACCCCAGTGTCGATTGAAGTTGAGTTTGTATCTACAGCAAATGCAGCGGCACCGCTCGAGGTTGCAGTCTTGCCACCCCGAACACACATTCCATTTGAAGTAAGGATGGCCGCACCAATACTGGTGGCAATGTCAACCACGCCACCCTTCTATACCAATGCTAGCCCTTAGGACTATACAGCTGAGGCAAGAAGGAAAGGAAAGATCAAAACTCAGGAAGTTGCCGTAGCACAGGGTATGACAAGAACTGGTAGAGTCTATACCCCTGAACATCTGGCCGAATCAAGCAAGCAGGCTGCCAACCGGCCTTCCCTTATCGAATTAGGTCCAGATGACCTTTGGCGGAAAGTACATGCTAAGGAGTATTCGGTCATCGACCAGCTGAACAAGACACCAGCACAAATATCCATCCTCTCTTTGCTGCAAAATTCCGAGATGCACAGAAGCGCTTTGTTGAAAGTGTTGAGTGAAGCGTATGTACCAAAAAACATCACTAGTGGGAAAATGGCCAATATGGTGGGCCAGGTGTTGGAAAGTCACAAAATCACCTTCCATGAGGACGAGTTACAACCTGAAGGATTAAGGCACAACAAAGCAGTGCACATCACCTTGCAATGCGAAGATTATTTCATCACAAGAATCTTGATCGACGGAGGATCCAGTCTTAACATTTGCCCATTGATAACGCTCAAGAAACTGGGCAAAGGTCTGCATGAGATAAAGGATGGAGCAATCAATGTGAAAGCTTTCGATGGATCTCAAAGTTCCACCATTGGTGAGATAAGCCTATGCCCGCAAATGGGACCAGCTTGGTTCGAGGTTGACTTCCAGGTAATAGATGTTCCAGCATCCTACAATTTATTATTGGGACGGCCATGGATCCATGTTGATAGGGCTGTAGCATCAACGCTACATCAAATAGTGAAGTTTGAGTGGAACCACCAAGAGGTGATTATTCATGGTGACGGTAGCAACCCTATTTACAACCACCAGACCATTCCGGTGATCGAAGGAAGAGGAAATTTGGGTGGAGAAACTTACCACCACATTGAACGGGTCAATGCCATCGACAAGGGAAAATGGTGGGATAGCAAGATCGAAAGTATATTCAACTGGAATGGGTACGAGCTTGGCAAAGGGATCGGCAAGAGCCTTCAAGGAATCTCCAAACCTATCAAGATCAAAAACCATGGCACCACTTTCGGTCTGGGATACGACTATACTTGGAAAGAGTACAACGACTGGTCGCCACCTTGGCGCAGTCCTTATTACCCACTGGAGCAGCCGATACCACATCTGGAGTAGACCTTCCAACATGCCGACATTATTTATGGGTCAGACAAAAAAGAATCACTCGCTGCATTGAGGAATTTATTCTTGGAGGATGATGACATGGATTGTTGCGTTATTCTCGAGTAGGAGGGGGAGGAAAGCCCTTCCATACAGGCCATGAGCAGAGGAGCATACCTCAAGAACTGTTCTATTAGGACAACCAAAGCTCGATGAGCCTCGGGGTAGCAAGGCTAAAACAAGCGTTATATGCTATTTTATTTACTAAAATGATTTTGTCTTTCTGCATTTCTCAATTCCTGCAATAAGATCCTCAATGTTCAAAACAATTATTCAATTTATCAAAGCGTTTTCTAATTTCTCTTATTTATTACTACTGTTTTCTCTCATTACTTTATCTATACATCATTACTATTACTTGTCTTGATGAACCGATGACTGTGACATGCTATGAGACAACACAGCAAATGGACATCGATTCAGAAGAAGATGATATACCTGACGAGATTTTCAAAGAAGTTGAAAACTTTGAGAATAGACCAAAGTCCAACCTAGACGAGACTGAAATTATCGACCTGGAGATTAAGATAACGTCAGGGAAACACCGATCAACACTCATCTGTCACCGTCAGAAAAGAAAGAATACATAGAGTTTCTGAAAGAGTATGAGGACATATTCTCCTAGTCATACGATGACATGACTGGTCTAAGTACATCTATTATGGCTCACAAACTGCTAACCAATCCAATGTGTCCACCGGTATCCGCCAAGCTCAGGTTTCTCTACACCAACAATATGGCAGAGTATGAAGCTTGTATCTTAGAGCTCAACATGGCCATTGACATGAATGTCCAAGAGTTGTTAGTGATCGGTGATTCAGACTTATTAATACATCAGGTACAAGGAGAGTGGGCAACCAAGAATTCCAAGATACTACTGTATCTGCACCACGTACAGGAATTGAGAAAGAGGTTGACGAAGATAGAATTTCGGCATGTCCTCAGAATCCAGAATTAGTTCGCCGATATATTGGCTACTTTGTCCTCAATGATCCAACATCTGGGCAAGAATTTCATTGATCCTATTCCCGTAAAGATCCATAATCAGCCAGCTTATTGTGCCCATGTCGAAGAGGAAGCAGACTGAAAACCTTGGTTTCATGACGTCAAGGAATATTTGGCAAAAGGTGATTACCCAGAGCTTGCGAATCCCACTCAGAAGCGCACAATTCGGAGATTGTCCAACAACTTCTTTCACAGCGGAGGAATCCTGTATAGGAGGACTCCCGATTTGGGATTATTAAGGTGTGTCGACGCAAAGGAAGCATCAAAACTACTAGAGGAAATTCATGCTGGGACCTGCGGCCCACATATGAACGGTTATGTTTTGGCAAAGAAGATACTCCGAGCTGGTTACTTTTGGATGACTATGGAAACGGACTGCATCTAGTACGTTCGAAAATGCCATCGTTGTCAGATACATGGAGATATGATAAAGCTACCTCCAAGTGAGATTAATGCAACAAGTTCACCATGGACATTCGCTGCCTGGGGCATGGATGTTATTGGACCAATCGAGCCTTCCGCCTTCAACGGACACATGTTCATTTTTGTCGCCATTGATTATTTCACTAAATGGGTCGAAGCAGCCTCCTATAAAGCAGTTACTAAGAAAATCGTGGTTGACTTCATCCGCGACCACATTGTTTGTCGATTCGGAGTTCCGGAGTCGATCATCACTAATAATGGTTCCAATCTCAACAGTGACTTGATGAAATCCATTTCTAAAACCATCAAGATTAAGCACAAGAATTCCACAGCATACAGACCGCAAATGAATGGAGTTGTAGAAGCCGCCAACAAGAACATCAAGAAGATATTAAGGAAGATGATAGAAAAGCACAAGCATTGGCACAAGATATTATCATTTGCCCTATTGGGATACCGCACCACAGTCCGCACATCAACAGGGGCAACTCCATATATGCTAGTTCATGGTACAAAAGCTGTTATTCCTACCGAAGTTGAGATTCCATCACTAAGGATCATACAGGAAGCCGAGCTCAGCGATGCAGAATGGGTAAGAAGTCGTTATGAGAAACTAGCCCTCATAGATGGAAAGAGAATGAATGCAGTCTGTCATGGTCAATTATATTAGAACAGAATGACACGAGCCTTCAACAAGAAAGTCAAGCCGAGACGATTCACACCAGGGCAGCTGGTGTTAAACAAAATCTTTCCACATCAAGACGAGGCCAAAGGGAAATTCTCTCCTAACTGGAAGGGCCCGTACATGGTTCATAGAGTGCTGACAGGACGAGCACTTATACTTGTAGAAATGGACGGAGAAGTCTGGCCAAAACTGATCAATTCAGATGCAGTCAAGCGCTATTATGTGTAATTCTTTATGCTTCTATCAATGATGTAAATTGAACTACGCCTGACCTGATTCCCGTTTAAGAGGGGATACGTAGGCAGCCCTATGGGTTCGGTCACAATTCAACAAAATTTCATTTTTTCCCGTATTTGAAAACTAGGGCAGGACCCTCAAAATTCTGAAGCAAGTTCAGCCGATCGTCGCACGAGCAACAGTTAGAAGTATTAACCTATCAAACTGGGGCAGAATTTTGACGAGGACCCTCAAAATTCCATAGTAGGAGAGGTTGTAATATCTCAAACCGCGTCACGGTCGTCGGTTCCTCTAAAACTATTTAGATTATCTGTTATACTTTTACAAAATCATGCATACTTACTCTTGAAACAACTTGTTTAGCAAACGCTACCCCAATGATACAGACAGTATCATCAGATTAAGCCGAATGAGTCAAGCAAAAGCCAGCGGGGATACGAAATAACCTCCCTCTCTACAAAACTCACGATTTTTCTGTGGATGCAGGTACAAAAAAAAAACAAACACGCAGAGAAGTCTCAAATTTCATCACAATCGTGAACGCCAAAGTTCGATGTCCACACAAAAGATGAACATGTTCAAAGTCACAATTCTCAAAACCGTCACACTTGTCGTCATCTATTATCAATACAAACTACGCCCCGCAGTCACAATACAGTGCCGCAATTTATTACCAGCTAAGAATTCCTACTGTCATTTACTTTTCTGCATAAGGCTACCTTTCTGCCTGCCGAGGCTAAACGCTGCCTCCATCAGCGTTCGCATATTGCAAGGCTACCTTTCTGCCTTCTAAGACTAAACGTTGTCTCCATGCTGCCTCCATCTGCATTGCATAAGGCTACCATTCTGTCTTCCGAGACTAAACGTTGTCTCCATCTGCATTCACTTCTTGCATAAGGCTACCTTTCTTCCTTCCGAGACTAAGCACTGTCTTCATCTGCATCCTTTCATAAAGCTACCTTTCTGCCTTCCGAGACTAAATGTTGTCTCCAAATTCATTCGCTTCTTGCATAAGACTACCTTTCTGCCTTCTGAGACTAAGCACTGTCTTCATCTGCATCCTTGCATAAGGCTACCTTTCTGCCTTTCGAGACTAAACGCTGTCTCTAACTACATTTGCATCTTGCATAAGTCTACCATTCTTCCTTCCGAGGTTAAGCTCTACCTCCATCTTCATGGCATAAGGCTACTATTCTGACTTCTGAAGCTAAACGCTACCTCCAATTTACTTTTCGAAAATGACTACTGTCTCAAGCACCATTTGCTTCGCTTCCTTTTGGGCTAAGCTCTGCCCCTTTAATTCGCAAGACTAAGCTATGTCTTGTTAGCATCATATTATTGCATCTGCATGGGCTGAAATATCGCCAGCTTATCCAAAGGCGTCATCGTTCGGAGGCACCATCTCCATAGCCCGAGAACACCATGTCATGGCCTGAGGATCTCTCTAATCATTTTGCATATCATTATTCAAAGGCGTCCTGGTTCGAAGGCACCATCCTCATGGCCCGAGAAAATCCTTTCATGGCCTGCGAATCCTGCATCAAGCAACTCATAGCCCAGGACTTCATGGTCTGAGGACGTCATCCTTAACCGTACGAAGACATCATTCATGGTCTGACGGGAACTTGCATGACATTTAAATTACGCAAAATATATGCTTGTACTGTTCATCTGCAGGTAATCCGGTTAGCAACAGCCATCCTGGCAGGAGTGGTCCCGCTCCAGTTCTCCCAAACTACCGCATCAGCCGTTTGTTCACCTAATCCTGTACCTCGCGTCCGCTCTTGTGGTAACTCCATCGGTATACTTCGTCGATGGGTCCTGAACTAAATATGGCATGATTCCTATAAAACCAGGGATATGTAGGCAACTCAGAAACCAGGGTGCCGCCTAAATCTTTCGGACCATTGTCACTCGGTCAAAATTGGCCATCGTATTTTTACCCGACAACTCTTTCATCCTTCCCGGGTAAAGAGGGACAGCTGTTGATACCCAATTTTTCCTCAAAATTATTTTATACCTTCAAAATCACTTTTCATAATAATTGATATTTTTCCATTATCATTCATATTTTTATCAATTTATTTTCCTATGTATTTAGTATTTTATATTCAATAATTATTCATAAATTGTATTGTAAATAATTTCAGAATGTTTCCCAAATCAATATGTCATTTTTATTCCTATTAGGACCTGATTATTTCACACATCAATCAATTTGGTATAATTTAGCTATAATTATAACAATTTTGCAATTATAGCCAATTATATATTTTTATGCTATTTTAATTCTATAATCAGTCATTTTCATATCTTAATATTAGCTAATTACTTTAATTTTCATTTACTTAGCATTAATTTCATTCTATATAATTATTAACTATTTTATTATTTATTTATTTATTTTTATGGGTATTTAACTAATTGCCACTTTTTAATTTCAATTATAACCTCAGTTAAACCCAACCCACCTGATTTAATTAGCCCAATTAATCCCAGCCCAAACCCAATTCCTACACGGCCCATCCTATGACTTAATCTGAACCGTTCATCAATTTTGATCAACGGCTCAGATCACACCTACCATAATTAAACCTAGACTAACCCCCCTCCCTGAGCCCTCATTTTTCACTCGTCTCTAATATCTCTACTCTCTCTCTCTCTCTCTCTATCTCTCTAGTCTCTTCTAGAGACTTCCTTCCTCTCCGGCTCCGATTAATCTCTTCGTCTTCTTCGGCCGTCTCTTTCGCCGGAGACCATGAAGCCCTCACCATCCTCCTGCCTCCTATGGTTCCCTTACACCGGTGTTTGCCATCTCTAAGGTCTTCAAGAGACCTAGGTTATCTCTCCTACCCCCTGGGCCTGTGCTCACCATCCTCCGGCCATCTCCGGCCATCTCTGACCACCTCTGGTTGTTCGAGCAAGATCTGTGACCTTTGGGGCTTAAACCAGTGACATTTGAGGTTTTGCTTATCTTTCTGGGTTTTCTTTGAAACCCTAATGCTTAAAACCCTCCGATTCTTTCAGATCTGCAATAGACCCATGCTTATTATGAGTTATTATGATGTTTTCTTTAAAGATTTTTCGTTTCCCCCTAAGCGATTCTTAATGTTTAAGCTAGGGTTCCTAAACCCTTTCTCAAAATAGTTTTCCCTGCTAATTTTTAACATTATCTCATGATTTACATCATATTTACCATTATTGAAACCTTTTCCTTTTTGTTTGATCAATACGTGTGCCTGATTTTCAGGAGTAGCTTAAGTTTCTGTTGATTTTACTCTGTTTTTCCGTATTAGGGTTTACGACTCTTCATCTCTTTTGTGTGTATCATGTCTACTCTGCTGATTCATACTAGCATCTGTGTGAAACCCTAATTTTTAGACCTAAACCTTGAAACTACTTATTTGCCAGTGTGTTTGCATATGTGTTTATGTTTCATTGATCTCTACCCTATATTGTTCGTATTTGATTCTTCTTGCCCCCTTGTTTATCTCACGGTTCACTCCATAACTCACATGACCCCTAATTTCATATACTAGGGTTTCTGATGTTCTTGCTTAACATTTGTGTTATTTCATGTTAATTCTTTTCAATTAGCATTATGCTCGCTCGAGTCCTTGATTTTGTGTTGTTTGTTGCTCAATTATTTCCTGACTTATTGCTTTTCTAATAATGTGGTTATTAGGTTTATACACATGAATCTCTATTCAATAGTTGTTCTTTGAATACCTGATTCACTATGATTCGAAAGTATTGTTGATATCCTATGAGATATTCTTACTGATTTCCAATCTCTAATCTATTTTCTTACCTTGATTCGTTACTGTTGATTGATATTGCTTCCTAGTTAATGTTTTTATGAACCTAGTCTCAATTGTCTGCTTGATTTCGTTTAAAATTGTCTTCTTATATGTCATGTGCATAGTAACTTTCCTTAATTATGTTTACCTACTAGCCGTTTGAGTTCAACCTTCAATTATGGGATACCTAATTGCTTGTTATGAACACTATTTTACATTATTTCCTTATTTTTCACTCACCATTTGAATGATTCCCTTAATTCTAGGGATACTTACAATTAACTTATTCTCCGAGTCCCATAATTATTGGGCAGTCTGACTTTTTACCTTATTCATTTTCACCTAGTTCCAACTATATATATACTTTATCCATGCATTGACAATAAAAAACGAACACATACCTTGTTCTACTCTCTCTTGCTCACACACAAACATTCTATTGCTCCTCTTGATTGTTTGTTGTTGCTAGTCGGCCAAAAGCCAAGACTAGTTGTATTGTTTGCTTGCTCCTTACTCTGTATTTGCTTTCCTTGACTGGTATGTTTCCAATTTATATTTAAAAGTCTTCAAAATAATATGTATCTATGGTCACTACGATTCATCCTTTTTTTGATCTTCTTTTATTTATGGCTTTGTTGTCCTACTTGCAACTAATTTGGTATACTCTCTGTTGTTTAGTTCTTAGTATCCCCTCCCTTATACCCTCGGCATGTGATCCCTAGGATACTATAATTGCATTGCATGTTACTTAACACATGCTATACTCTGAACTGTTTCCTTAAACCTATGTGTAATTATGTCTTACCCTCTCCCAGTACTTCCTCTAATATGATTATGTGTTTGTTTCAAACCATAATTGATCATATACTCTTAGAATTTCTTATTGTGTGACCATTTCTAACTGAGATTCCTAAGTCTGCGTCCCACTACCCGTACCAATTGCAAGATTTCTTCCTGTTAGGTGTTCATCATGTTATGTGCTCTATGTATCCCAATCCCCATTGCCCCTGTGTGGAGATTTGTGTTGCTGAACCTATCTTGGTTCTGCGAGTGTTATTGAATCTTTTTGGCACCATGTTCGAGCTTCTAATTGCCTTACTCTCCTCAAATCTGTTTTACTGGGAAACTCCCTCTTATTTTCAAAACTATTTCAAACAAGTCCCTTTTAACATTGTTTTATACTAAAAAAATCTTTCCAAACCTATCTCCTGCACTTCACTTCATTCCTAGACCTTTACGTTCTGCCCCCTCAGTGTGAGCACTACTTTGGGACCCTTGAGCTCCCTCTAAACTCTGACACACTGAGGTTTGGTACTTCAACACTGCACATGTTTCATTCTTGGTTACCAAGTCTGGGTGTGAGCATTGCCCAGGAGCCCTTGAGGTCCTTAGGGAACTTTGACACATGCGGATTATGAAAAGGCTATGAAATACCATATGACAATAAAGTTTGGAGGATTTGGGCCTAATTGAAGGCTCCCTATAGAATAACTTCTTATTTTTCTGTTTTGGTTATGTAATTCATAATTCTTGGACTGTAATAATTTGTAAATAACTCTTGGGGATGGATAGTGAAAAGGGATAGGGATAACTTGCATGCTACAAGGGTAGAAATTATGCTTAGATTTTTATTTCCTATCTGTGCAATAGATATCATGTTTAGGACCATATATTCAATTTCATGCATTATCAATCATGTTTCTTAGGTTTCATACCTGCTGTTCAGCATGCTCACTTTTAATTAGAAAAATTCTGCCAATAAATGATGTTTCACTATCACTGCCATGTACGCCTAGAAATTCTGTTTTAGGTTAAACAACATTAAGGAGCATGTTATTTTGCATCTCCTGAAACTGTGTTTAAACATTGCAATATTGACGCCTAGAAATCATATTTCTTAAGGTTAAACACCATTAATGAACTAGTTGTTTGGCGTTTCATGAAACTGTATTTAAAATGTTGACACTCAGAGATCCTATTTTGAGATAAAATAACGCTAATAAACATGTCATCTTCAGTATCTTCTGAAGCTTATGATTAATGTTGTGGCTACTGCACATTTATAAGTCATGTTTAAGGGTTCTGCATATGCATCATTCCGCATTTAGAAACCATGCTTAGGGATTCGGTATATGCATCTCTACCTGTGCATTAAATATCATGTTGTAAGGGCCTAATCGCGCAAGTACACTTAGTCTAATTATTGATGCCTATAAGAAGTATGAACAGTCTCACTTAATTCTCGTAACCAACCAGTAATAATTTCTGTGTTGTGAATAATCTAGAATAGCATGTTTAGGTAAAAGGTTTTACAACTGTTCTTTTAAATAATCTTGGCAACCAACATTGTCCCACGCCAAGGCAAGCCTTAGGTGATAAAAATCTAGAATCCTGCTTCTTTTGTGCATGTAGCTTAATGTTAACAGGTTCTTTTAATCAGTAGGCAAACTAATCAGGAATCCCAAGCAATAACTGCCTGTTTATTCTCTGAATTCACCTAAACATCATGTCTCAGGACCTCAATTAACAATACCGCCCTTATATGTGTTTGAGTCGTGCTAATTATGTGCATAATCTGTGGAGGTGAACTTGAGCCTCTTATATGCCTTATGTGTTCCCATTTACTACAGCCCAAAATGTTTTTTAGAAGGTCTGCCTAGTACTTCCCATTAGGATAGTAGTCCTAACCTCCTCCAGGACTGATAGGATGGGACGGGTAATAGCACGCAATAGAGTTCGTGACCGACACGCGCTTTAATTACTTTCACAGGGTGGGAAAGTGTAGAATATGGATATGATGACTGATGCGCTAATACCACGTGTATCCCCTCTATGAGGAGTGTCATACCGGGTATTGCATTGATGTGATCCATATTATTTCCTACCTAGGACATCCCTTCCTTTAAATGTTAGATTATTACTCTTTTCAAACATAGTTGTTCTATAATTATTTTTCAAACACTTGCTTACTTAATATTTAAATCCCCTCTTACTTGAGCCCCTTGCTTGTTATTTGTTAAAATGTACAAATTCACAAAAACTATTTGGCCGGGAACCACACTTGTGGATCTTGAAGGGTGCCTAACAACTTCTCCTTGGGATAATTTCAAGCCCTTACCCTATCTCTGGTTAGCAACGTAGTTTGTAAATGAATCCCTTAGGTGCCCTAACGCACCGTTAAAATCGTTAGGTGGCGACTCTCCAAATATGCAAAACCCCTTTCCCAAAAATGAAAGAGTTGCCTCTACACAAATGTCATGCACCCGATCTCTCCACGAAGGGAAAAAAAAGGGGGCGCGACACCATGCATAGAAGAACCCTGATATGATGATGCTCTAGAGGAGCTCTGAGATGGAAGGGCACCAAAAGATGAACGTCCCTGATGAGAACTGCGAGG
Source organism: Nicotiana undulata (assembly GCA_005239495.1). Classification (NCBI taxonomy): domain Eukaryota; kingdom Viridiplantae; phylum Streptophyta; class Magnoliopsida; order Solanales; family Solanaceae; genus Nicotiana; species Nicotiana undulata. The sequence goes on along the minus strand of ML271393.1, from coordinate 35,446 downwards.
ACCCTGCCCCGAAGATGCACCAATGTAAACTGGGCGAACTGGCTAAGGAGGTCTAAATGGACGACCTCTACTGTGCTGAAACTGCCCTCTGGAAGGGCCACCGCTAAAACTACCTAATCCCCGAGGCCTCTTGGCCTCCCTCTCCTCACGCTCCTACCTACGAACCGACTCAATGTCCCGAGCAATGTCAACAACCTGCTAAAATGTAGCTCCAGACACTCTCTCCCTGGTCATTAAAATTTAAAGCTGATAAGTAAGACCATCTACAAACCTCTTAATCCTCTCCCTATCAGTGGGGACTAACTCAGAAGCATGTCTAGCCAACTCAAAAAACCTCATCTCTTACTGAGTAACTGACAACTCTCCCTGGCGCAGCTGCTCAAACTGTCTGCGCTGCTCCTCCCTGTGAGACTGAGGAGCATACTTCTCCAAAAAGATCGTGGAGAACTGCTTCCAGGTAAGAGGTGTTGAACCAACCGGCCTACACCTCTCGAATGCCTCCCACCAAGTGAAAAGATCACCCGCAAACTGAAATGTAGCAAATGAGACCCCACTGGTCTCCAAAATACCCGCAGTACGTAGTATACTCTGGCATTTTTCTAGAAAACCTTGGGCATCCTCACCCTTTATGCCGCTGAAAGTTGGAGGCTGAAGTCTACTGAACCTCTCCAGCCTACGCTGCTCATCCTCGGGCATAGTTGGAACCATATAGTCCTGAACTGGGGCAACTGGCTGAGCTGGGACGACCCCCGGTGCGTGAATACCCTGTACAGCCTACTCAGATGTCCGGGCAGCTGGAGTCTGAATCCCTCCCCTGGCCTGAGTTGCAGTGGAAGTAGTAGACATAGCAACTGCCTGAGCCAAGCTGGTACACACCGTCAATATCTGAGCCAAGGTCTCCTAAACACCCAGAATAACAATAGGCACTGTCGGTTCCTGAGCCTGTCCCCGCTGGAGCACCTTCGGCGGGAACTTGATCCTGAATGATAGGGGGATCCTGTGGTACTACCCCGACTGCTCCACGGGCGGGTCCCTTAACTCCACCACGGCCTCGACCCCTTGTGGGTCTAGCTGGTGTCTGGTCACCCTGATCGGTAGTGCGTGTCCTCAACATCTGTGAGAGAATGAAACAACATTAGTTTAGATTTTGAGAACCAATAGAATGGCACGAAAGAGTTCAACAAAATGAGATTTTTCCTAAGAGTTCTGCAGCCTCTCGAAGATAAGTACAGACGTCTCCGTACCGATCCGCAAGACTCTACTGAAATTTCTCATGACCGTTGAGTCCTATGTAACCTAGACCTCTGATACCAACTTGTCACAACCCCAAATCCTAACAAGTCGTGATGGTGCCTATCGTGGAACTAGGCTAGCCAACCATCACATTACTACACATTCGTTCTATGATAATATTTCCAAAAATCAATAATAAGCAGCAAACACAGTAGAAAATAATTTCTTTTAGTCTTTACGCCCCGATAATAATAATCTAACAGTCTAAACAATTCTCCCAAGATTGGAGTCAACCGATCATGAGCATCTAAGAAATAAACTAACTCTGCTAATGTCATAATAAATGTCTATGAATCAAATACTAAGTACTATATGAAGAAGGGAAGTGGAGAAGTTGCGGACGCTGGACAGCTACCTTGAAATCCCAAACGCTGATGACAACGAGCTCGGACGACTACTGCTCCGAACCAGTACCTGGATCTGCACACAGGGGTGCAAGGAGTAATGATGAGTACGCCAACTCAGTAGTAATGAAAATAAATCATAGTCTGAAGTACATGAAGCACAGAGCACAAAACACCAATCCACAAAATAGTAAAACATCAAGTCTCAATACAGTATACATAAGTTCGAAAACCAATTTCCAGAAAATCCTTTGAAACAAGTATATCTTTCCAATATTTCTCAGCAAAACTCTCAGTAATATCAGTTTGAAAAATGAAGTGAATCATAGTCAAAAACTCAGTAAAATATCACCATAAAACTGCCCATCGGGCCATAATCATCACTCGTAACAATTTCCCTCAGCACCTCACCATCACTCAGTATCATTCCCGCGGGCAACCTCACTGTCACTCATGCCTCCCAATCACTCATCACTCGGCACTCGTACTCAATAGGTACTTACGCTCACTGGGGTTGTGTGCAAACTCTGGAGGGGCTCCTACATGCCAAGCACTATAAACAAGCCACATCATGGCATAAATCACTCTCAAGCACTCGGCCTCTCTCATAACATAACATCCTCACAACATTGGCCCTCGGCCTCACTCCTTCAGACACTCTCAGCATGCCACTCGGGCCATGAATAAAATGGGGTTCTCGACCCAAAATAGTATTTCATTTCAAGAAATTGTAATATTAACAAATAAGAGTGGCAACAATTTCACAAGAAAGACTGAGTGTAAAATTATAGTTTCAAAGTAGTGAAAATATCAGTAAAAAAGCCCCCAAGGAGTTAAAACAGATCGGCACTAGGCCCCAACATGGCTTACAGCCCAAGTACATCAAAACACAGTTATACTATAAATCATATGCTTTAAAAGGGGTTTCGCAACTCAATAGTTGCCTAAAAAGGTATAGGTTTCCAAAATTTCCAATTCGTGCACGCCCCACACTCGTCATCCAGTATGTGCATCACTCCAAATCCGTGAAAGGATGTAAAGTCTGAGGTTTCATACCCTCAGGACAGGATTTAAAGACATTACTTACCTCAAACTAGCCCGACAAGCTACTCCTAAACCCGCTTGTCTCTCGAATTCCGAGTGCTCCAAATCTGTAAAGATCAGATTTTTCTCATCAAATTATGCTAAGGGAATGAATTCCAATTGAAAAATACAAATTTTAGCACAAAACCCGAAATTAGCCAAAAACTCAACCCCCGGGCCCACGTCTCGGAACTCGACAAATTTTATACCAAACTGTTCTTCATCATCTCACGAGTCTGTACATATAAAGAACTCATAAATCGGAGTCCGTTTAACCCCTCAAATCATCCCCTAAAGGTCTCATAATCTCAAGCCCTAACTTCACCCCTTTCTACTGATTTTCACAAATTAAACACTGATAATAAGGTCTTTAATCACCTATAATCGAGTTAATGAGTCCAAAAGGCTTACCTCAATGATGCACCAACGTTTCCCTCTTCCAAATCCCTCGAAAACCTCGGAACCCGCACAACGATGGTGGAAACAGGGTTAAAAATCGCGAAGTCTCCTTTTATACTTTTCTTACCATGATTTTTGCACCTGCGACTTTTCATTAAACGGCCTAAACCCGCACCTGCGATTCTAATTCCGCACCTGCGGCTTCGCAGGTGCGATCCCCTTATCCGCATCTGCGACCCTCTGCTGAGCCGACTAAAATCCGCACCTGCGGAGACCCTGTCCGCTTCTGCGAGCCTCACCTGCGATCAAACATCTGCAGGTGCGGTTACACCAGCACCAGCAACTTCAGCAACAACAACAACACTCCAAACTCTCTGTTAACCACTCAAAACCATCCCGAGCCCATCGGGACCCCAACCAACCATACTAACACATCACATATGACCATGCAAACTTAGTTGCACCCTCGGAACACCTAAAATAACATTAAAACACCAAAATCACATCGGATTCAAGCCTAAGAACTTTGAGATTTCTAAATTCCACCAACAATGTCGAAACTATCCAAAACACCTCCGATTGACTTGAAATTTTGCACACATATCCAAAATGACATTATGAGCATGTTCCAACTTCCAGAATTCCATAATGTTGATCCTTAGATTATGGGTGAGTGTTTCCTTCAAAATTTTCCAAAATCCGAGCATGCGGGCTCTGGGGTGTATTTTGGGATTTTTTAATTTAGGTTGCGATAATCGTTTAAATAGAGGAACTTCATACTTTCTAGTATAAATTAATTTATTTAGGAAACATTTGACTAGTTTCGAGTCCTTGGGAGACGAGTTTGGAGTTTCGGGCGCGTTCTTGACCCGAAGAGTAGGCTCGACACGAGGTGAGTCTTCTTTCTAACCTTGTAAGAGGGAATTGTCCCCATAGTTGATTATAAATGATTGTATGTCCTTATTGGCGAGGGCTACACACGCACGAAGTGATAAGAGTCTGTGCATAGCTACTATTATGTAATTTTGGGTAGTTTTAGGACTCAGAAGCAGTCCTCTATGTGTCTTAAATTCTTAGCTTCAAGCATAATCTCTATTAAATTCCTGAACTCTGGATAATTATGTGTATGTATACGGGCACCCGCGACGCATGTATGATTTGTGAGCGGGATAGCCCTATCATTATGTTAACTGCATCGCATGTTCGATTTGCGGGCGGAGTAATAGATACAGCTATGGTTCGGGTCGTTCGACCCTCGGCAATGCACATTTACTTTTCATGTCGTTTCGGCCGTACATTCATGGCCCGCCATGTGTTTGATGATTTGTGGGAAGCCCTGTAACTGTATTTATTGATTTTTATGAAAAAGGGAAGGTTAGGTAGCTTGTATGCTATGGAACTTGATACGTAAAGGTACTAGAGAACATTATTTGATGCTCATTTCTTTATTACTGTTCATTACTGCTATTTCTGTTTAGTCATTATCTATTGTATATTGTTTTGCCCTAGTAAGTATCACGTCGACCTCTCGTCACTACTTCTTCGAGGTTAGGCGGGATACTCACTGGGTACATATTTGTTTATGTACTCATGCTATGCTTCTGTACTTAATTGTACAAGTTCTGAGGCTGGTGCATCTGGTAATCAGGAGGGAGCTCGACCCTGAGATTATACCTGGACTTGACTTCACAGTGAGATGCTTCCCTTGGTGATTCTCAGCAGCACTTATGGAGTTCTCTTTTGTTTATTCCTGTCTACTTCTTTCAGACAGTAGGACAATTTATTTCATCTTTTGTATATTCTACTAGTACGCCTGTAGACTTCTGACACCGGTTCCTGGCACACACGTAGTAGATACTTTATTTTTGGGCTGTATGTATATATATATATATATAGAGAGAGAGAGAGAGAGAGAGAAAGAGAGAGAGAGAGAGAGAGAGATAGAGATTTATGACCTGTGGGGACGGGTGGTTCGGGATTCGGAAGAGTTTGGAATGGTGTAGGAACACTTGGTTCCTTAAGGTTGGCCTTTAAGGCCAAGTTTGACTTAGGTCAACGTTTTGAGTAAACGACCTCGGAATCGAGTTTTTTCGGTTCCGGTAGCTTCGTATGATGATTTTAGACTTGAGCGTATGTTCGGAACGGGTTTTGGATGACCCGGGAGCGTTTCGGCGCCCAATAGTGAAATACGAGTTTCTTTAAGTTCAAATTGTGGTTTGGAACGTGTTTTTGCGTTATTGAGGTCCGAACGGGATTTCGAGACCTGGAATAGTCTTGTTATGTCATTTATGACTTGCTTGCAAAATTTGGTGTCATTCCAAGTAGTATAGGTCGGTTCAGCACATTGTTAACGGATTCAAGAACTTAAAAGTTCTTAAGTTTGATTCTAGGGGTTTTGAGGTATGATTTTGAGTTTTAGGTCATTTTGGGTGTTGCGAAGGCTCGAGCGAGTCTGTATTATGATTTTGGACTAGTTGGCATAATTGGACGAGGGATCGGGTGGGCCCAGATGCTGCTCAAGCATCAAACGAGACCAATAACCAGCAAAAATAGCTGTTGGTGCACCAGATCTGGTGCGATCGCACCTGCGGTTGCCCAGTCGCAGGTGCGAGACTGCTCATGTGGTCCTTGCTTCACAGGTGCGGCTTCAGGTGAGGCTGCCCATTTCTTGCAGATGCGGATCAAAATCTGTAGGAGCGGAGTCGCAGATGCGAGCGCAGACCCCCCTTGCCTATTCCCGCAGGTGCGAGATAATTCTCGCACGCGCGAGACCGTTGGTACGGTCCTCGAGCCGCAGGTGCGGAATCCCTGTGGGCAGTAAGTGTTTTAAAACACGGGAATCCTCCATTTTTGAGCATTCATCTTCTTCCTTGGGGTGAGTTTTAGGATGTAAAAGAGACCAACAACCTAGCTACTTAAAGGTAAGTAAATTCCACCCTAATGTTGGTTTAATATTTCAATTCCTAGGTAAATTAACATCCTAATTAGTAGAAATCATGGGTTAGGGCAAAAATCTAGGTTTTTATGAAAATGAGGGAATTACCATGTAATTGGTTATGAAAACATACAAAAATCACATAATGTTGATCCTTAGACTATAGGTGAGTGTTTCCTTCAAAAATTTCTGAAATCCGAGCATGCGGGCCCTGGGGTGTATTTTAGGATTTTTTCAATTTAGGTTGAGATAATCGTTTAAATAGAGGAACTTCATACTTTCTAGTACAAATTAATTTATTTATGCAACATTTGACTAGTTTCTAGTCCATGGGAGACGAGTTTGGAGTTTCGGGCGCGTTCTTGACCCGGAGAGTAGGCTCGACACGAGGTGAGTCTCATTTCTAACCTTGTAAGAGGGAATAGTCCCCATAGGTGATTATAAATGATTGTATGTCCTTATTGGCGGGGGATACGCACGCACAAAGTGACGAGAGTCCGTGCGTAGTTAGTATTATGTAATGCTGGGTAGTTTTAGGACTCACAAGCATGCCTCTATGTGTCTTATATGTGACCCTAAATATATTTTGAGTTGCTTAGTATCCTTGAATTGGTATGAGAATATTTAGTATGTTACCTTCAAATTTACATCGCTTAAATTCATGGCTTCAAGCATAATCTCTATTAAATTCCTGAACTCTGGATAATTATGTGTATGTATACGGGCACCCGCAAAGCATGTATGAATCGTGAGCGGGATAGCCCTATCATTATTTTAACCGCGCCGCATGTTTGATTTGCGAGCGGAGTAATAGATGAATATATCGTTCGGGCCGTTCGACTCTCGGCAGTGCACATTTACTTTTCACGTCGTATCGGCCGTAATGATTTATGGGAGGCCTTGTAACTGTATTTATTGATTTTTTATGAAAAGGGGAAGGTTAGGTAGCTTGTATGCTATGGAAGTTGATACGTAAAGGTACTAGAGAACGTTATTTGATGCTCCTTTCTTTATTACCGTTCATTACTGCTATTTCTGTTTAGTCTGTATCTATTGTATATTGTTTGGCCCTAGTAAGTATCATGTCGACCTCTCGTCACTACTTCTTCAAGGATAGGCGGGATACTCACTGGGTACATATTTGTTTATGTACTCATGCTACGCTTATGTACTTAATTGTACAGGTTCTGAGGCTGGTGCATCTGGTTATCCGGCCGAAGCTCGACCCTGATATTATACCTGGACTTGACTTTACGGTGAGCTGCTTCCCTTGGCGATTCTCAGCAGCACTATGGAGTTCTCTTTTGTTTATTCTTGTCTACTTCTTTCAGACACTAGGACAGTTTATTTCATTTTTTGTATATTCTACTAGTACACCTGTAGACTTGTGACACCGGTTCCTGGCACACACGTAATAGATACTTTATTTTTGGGTTGTATATATATATATATATGTATATATGTGTATTAATTCGTGATCCTTTATGGCCATATTTGCTTAAGTTGGTTAAATTATCCGTTTTCACTTAATGTTTTAAACTTAAAATTTGGCAAGTGTGGGAATGGTTTATAAAATAGGGGAATTTTCAATAGTAAATCAGTTTTTGGTTAGCCTGACCACGGTGTTGGGCTCCATCATGACTTAAATTAGGATTTTGGATCGTGACATAAAAGACCCGAAATGCGCCGAACATGGTTTGAACTTCACCCGAGGCCCCCGGGACCTCGACCAAACATACCAACAAGTGCTAAAATATCATACCAAAACGATCGAACCGTCAAATCACATCAAACAACACTAGAATCATGGATCACGCATCGATTCAAGCCTAAGAACTTATGAACTTACGAATTCCGAAGACAACGCCGATTCATACCAAAATAACTCTGTTTAACCCTAAATTATGCACATATTTCCTAATTGACTTTATAGACCTATTCAAACTTCTGGAATTAAAATCCGACCTCGATATCAAAAAGTCCACTTCTAGTCAAACTTCCAAAAATCATCAAACTTTCCAACTTTCGCCAATTAACGCCCAAATGACTTACGAACCTCCAAATCAACATCCGGACACGCTCGTAAGACTCAAATCACCATACAGAGCTATTGCAACAGCCAAAAATTCATTCCAAAGTCATCTTCGCACAAGTCAAACTATGGTTAACTCATCTTAAACTTCCAATTTAGTGACTACATGTCCCATTTCACTCTGAAACTCTCCTGAACCCAACACCAAGCGCCCCTGAAAAGTTACATAACGACAAAATGAAGTAAAGAGAGCAATAAATAGGTGAACGGGGCTAATATTCTCAAAATGACCGGCCGGGTCGTTACATCCTCCCCTTCTTAAACAAACGTTCTTCCTTGAACTAGTATAGAGACATACCTGATATGGTGAAAAGATGAGGATAACAGCTGATCGGTCTCCCAAGTCTCCTCCTCGACTGGCTGACCCCCTCCACTGGAACTTAACTGAAGCAATGTTCTTCGACCTTAACCTTCGGGCATGCCTGTCCAAAATGGCCACCGGCTCCTTAACATAAGATAGATCTTTGTCCAACCGGACTGAGCTGAAGTTTATCACATGAGACGGATCGCCGTGACATTTCCGGATCATTGAAAAATGGAAAACATAATGAAACACAGCTAGACTAGGTGGTAGTGTAAGTCTGTAGGCCAACTCTCCAACCCTCTCAAGAATCTCAAAAGGCCTGATATACCTAGGGATCAACTTGCCCTTTTTTCGAACCTCATAACACCTTCATGGGCGAAACCCGAAGAAGACCCGCTCCCAAACAATGAATGCAACATCGCGAACCTTCCATTCTGTATAAATCTTCTATCTAGATTGGGCTGTACAAAGTCGATCCTGAGTCAATTTAACCTTTTCCAAAGCATCCTGAACCAAGTTCATACCCAATAGCCTAGCCTCACCCGGCTCTAACCAACCCACCAGAGACCGGCACTACTTACCATACAAATACTTATACATGCCATCTCAATGCTCGAATGATAACTGTTGTTGTAGGCAAACTCCACAAGCGGCAAAAACTAATCCCAAGAACTAAAATTCATCACACACGCACGAAGCATTTCCTTCAATATCTCTATAGTCTGTTCGCACTGTCCGTCTGTCTAAGGGAGAAATGTTGTACTCAACTCCACCTGAGTACCTAACTTAATACGTCTCGCATTTTCGTGCGTTAATGTTTCTTTGTAAGTTAATCGACGTAAGTTCGGGAAAGGAGTTATTTTGGAATTATAAGAATTATGCCATTTCAAATACCTGATGAGTAAAATTTGTGAAGGAGAGAAGGTAATAAAATAGAAGAAAATGAGTTTCATCGAAGTTTGGCAATTTAGAATAAAATACGGTCCAAGCTATAATACTTTGTACTTATGAGCTAGTGCCACAAAAAGAACCATATGACCACAATAGTATGATGTATATGTGTATTAAAAATGAGTAGTATTTTAAGTAAGTTGAGATAATTTTTAATTATATGGGTAATTGGTTAATTATTGGGTAATAAAATATTACCTAATTAATTAGGAATATCTATGATAATGACTAAGTGGCATGATGTGGCAGCCCTCCCCCATTCAAAATAAGTGGATAATGATCTTGATTGAAAGGTGACATCTAAAGTAATGTACATATCATTACGTGTAAGACATTTAGTATTTGGCTTCATTGGACTTAAAGTAACAAAGTAAGAAATCTTATAACATTTTCCTAATTCAAACAGACGTTACACTCAATCTAGCGAGTTTTCAACAAAATTTCTTGCAACAAAACAATTTCAATGAGAATTATTATCACCTTCGCAACGAATGTTTTTGCGGTTTTAAAGGAGTACGGTGCAACCTATTCCAAGAATATCATACGAATTTTTCCTTACTTCAGGTATGTCAAGGCTAAGCCATTCCTTCGTTTTGGCATGATCTCATAATTACAGGAGTTTGATAATGAGGCATAAAGAGAAATTCATATTCCGAATTTACATACATTCTCCTAGTCCCGTAAGTTACAGTATTCTCCCTTATCGGGACTCTATGCTCAATTAAGTGTTATCTTCTTCCAATCAAGAAAGCAGAGAATCTATATATACAATATTACAGTATTTTCATTATCATCGAGCTATAATTGATGGGCAGGCCCCTATTGGGAAACCTCTTATCAGATGGTGAGTTATATATCGAGCCTACTGTGACCAAGCGCCTATGAGAGAGCCTAGTATGGCCAAGCGCCTATGAGCGAGCCTACTGAGAAAATATATACATATACCAAGCCTTATCAAGCCGGGCGGACAACTATTTTACTTACTATATTGAGAGAGTTAAGTAAGTATCAGCAAGTGAGCATATATGCAGATTATCTTTGACTCCCAGTTACTTTCAGCTATTATATTATCAGTTCAGTTTCAGTTTTCAGTTATATTATTTCCTTGCATACTCGGTACATTATTTCATACTGACGTCCCTTTTTCTGGGGATGCTGCATTTCATGCGTGCAGGTTCAGATAGATAGACAAGTAGACCTCCTCATTAGGTGTTGCCCGAGTTTAGCTTTATCGGTAAGCTCCACGTCCTTCGGAGTTGACGAGTCTAGAGTTTTGGGTAAATTCTGTTTACATACGTATATAGGTTATGGGTAGGTCGGGGCCCAATTCCAATCTTAGTACATCCATCAGTAGAGGCTTGTAGACATTTCCTGTCAGTTAGTGCAGTATGTTGTGCTTTTAGCCCTTGTATGTATAATATGTTGGTTTGCCAACTTTAGTAGCTATGACGACCTTTTCGGCCCCGCTTTTTATTGATGTTTAGACAGTAGTAGTTTTCGTTCAGTTTTATATTATGCTTCATACATCGTCTTGAAATATGTGACCCCATGGACAAATAATGACATTATATGTTCAGAGTCCCTTAGTCGTAAGTTGATACGCAAGGATAGATGAGGCACCGGGTGCCGGTCTCGCCCCCCAAGTTCAGGGCGTGACAAAAGTGGTATCAAAGTAGTTCTGTCCTAGGGAGTCCACAAGTCGTGTCTATTAGGGTCTTGTTTATAGATGTGTGTTTCCCGACTATAGGGCATTTAGGAGTTTATTACCCTTATTTCACATCTAAATCGGAACTGAGTTATAGAAAATTTGAGTTAAACTTACGGTTGGCATTCTCATGCACAGATGACGGTGACTAGGAAGACTATGGCTATCCAAAGGAGAGATACAGCAGTAGGTGAGGGGACTAGCAGGGTACCCCCAGTAGATAGGACCCAATCTGAGGCCCAAGGAGAGACCCTTACTCAGCCATTACCGGACGTGATGCACCTCCAACTATTTGGGAGGATTTTTTGGATACCTTTCTTGACCAGTACTTACCGTGAGAGATCCGACAGGCTTGAGTCGATTAGTTTCTTGCCCTCAAACAGGGCAATATGAGTGCTCGAGAGTATAGTCTCCATTTTCACTCATTGGCCAGATATGCACCATCTATAGTTGCTACTCTGCGGGACAGCATTCACAGGTTTATAGCAGGGTTGGTCCCAGAGTTGACCGAGGCTTGTTCCACTGCTCCATTGCAGGATAGTATGGATAACTCCCAGATTCAGGCATTCGCCCAGAATATAAAAAGGGGTAGGAATCAACAGTAGGGTTATGGTGTGTCCTGATGCAACATGGGAAGGTAACTGCGTATGCTTTAAGGTAGATAAGGAAGCATGAGAGGAATTATCCGACCCACGACCTCGAGTTAGTTACGGTTGTCCATGCGCTTAAGATATGGAAGCGTTATTTATATGGTGTTCATGTTGATATATTTACAGATTGTAAGAGCCTGCAATATATCTTTAAGCAAAAAGAGTTGAATTTGCGACAGAGGCGATTTCTTGAGTTATTAAAAGATTATGATGTTAATATTCTCTACCACCCAGGGAAAGATAATGTGGTAGCAGATGCCTTATGTCGCCAGTCCATGGGTAGCTTAGCACATGTAGAGGCCGAGAAACGACAATTAACTAGAGATATTCATCAATTGGCTTGCTTAGGGGCTCAGTTACTAGACTCTGGAAATGGTAGAGTTGTACTCCAAAATACTGCAAAATCATCTCTCATAGCTTAAGTAAAGGAGAAGCAGTACGAGGACCCAGAGTTTGTTGAGTTGAGAAAGCGCGTTCTGCTATAGCAGAAGTCATTGTTAGAGCTCAAGGGAGATGGGGTTCTCATATACAAGGGTCGTTTGTGTGTTCCAGATATAGTAGGGTTACGGGACAGGATTATGTCAGAGGTAAATTATTCGTGGTACTACATTCATCCTGGGTCCACGAAGATGTATCATGGCATTAAAGATGTGTACTGGTGGAACGATATGAAAAAGAACATTGCTGAGTTTTTCGCTCAGTGTTCTAGTTGCCAGCAGGTTAAGGTAGAGCACCAGAAGCCCAGAGGGCTAATGCAAACTATAAAGATCCCGACGTGGAAATTGGAGGCGATAAACATATACTTTATCACGGGTTTACCTCGTTCTCATCGTAAGTTCGACTCCATATGGGTGATAGTTGATACGCTCACGAAATCAGCTCATTTCCTACCAGTCAGATCTACATATACAGTAGAAGATTATGCAAAGTTATATATTAAAGAGATAGTGCGGCTACACGGAGTACCAGTATCTATTATATCTGACTGTCGGGCCCATTTTACAATACAATTTTGTAGGTCATTTCAGAAAGTTCTAGGGAGTCAGGTGAATCTCAGCAGAGCTTTTCATCCACAGACTGATGGACAAGACAAGCGCACAATTCAGACGCTCGAGGATATGTTACGAGTATGTGTGTTGGATTTTAAAAGAAGTTTGGATGAACATCTACCTCTTATCGAGTTTGCATATAAAAACAGTTACCACTCCAGTATCCAGATGGCTCCGTACGTGGCTTTGTGTGGGCGTAAGTGCAGATCTCATATAGGGTGGTTTGTTGTTGGAGAATATGGGTTACATGGGCCAGACCAGGTTCAGCAAGCCATAGAAAAAGTAAAGCTTATCCCGGAGCGACTGTTGACAGCTCAAAGTCGTTAGAAGTCATATTCTGACGTGCGACGACGAGAAATAGACTTCGAGGTTAATGACTGGGTATTCTTAAAGGTGTCACCTATGAAGGGCGTGATAAGGTTTGGCAAGAAAGGCAAGCTTAGCCTACGGTATATTAGACATTATATGATCATTCGGAGAGTGGGCCAAGTAGCATATGAGTTAGAATTACCCTCAGAATTGGAGTTTGTCCATCCGGTTTTTCACGTATCAATGCTACGGAAGTGCATTGGCGATCCTACTTGACTGGTGCCCACGGATGATGTACAGATTACGGAGAACTTGTCATGTGAGAAAATTCTGATTTCCATCCTAGACCGACAAATCCGCAAGCTACGAAATAAGGAAATAGCCTCCGTGAAGGTTTTATGGAGAAGCAAAAATGTGGAAGAGATGACGTGGGAAGCGGAGGAAGAAATGAAGTATAAATACCCCCACCTATTTCAAACTAAAGATATGGCTCGAGGTGAGATACTTCAGCACAGCTCTATTCAGGCTAGTAGGTCATCAGGTAAGCTCCCATTTTTTACTCTCAGAATTTATAATGGACAGTTGTGTGAAGCCAAGTGTTGCAATTTATAGACACTGGTCATGTGTGGCATGTATAGTATTTTTTCTAGCTACGTACATGTTGGTTTTAGTCTAGTGTACGGAGGAGACTCTAGCAAAAAAAAAATTCCCCAAAGTATCTAAAAGTAAACATTCTAGGACGAATGTTTCTAAGGGAGGGAAAGATGTTACGTCTCGCGTTTTCGTACGTTAATGTTCAGTCGTAAGTTAATTGACGTAAGTTCGGGAATGGAGTTATTTTTTTATTATAAGCAATTCTATTTCAAATACGTGATGAGTAAAATTCGGGAAGGAGAGAAAGTAAGCAAATAGAAGAAAATGAGTTCCGTCGAAGTTTGGCAATTTGGGATAAAATACGGTCCAAACTATAATACCCTGTATTTATGGACTAGGGCCATACAAGGTACCATATGACCACGATAGTATGATATATAAGGTGTATTAACAATGAGTAATATTTAAGTAAGCTAAGATAATTCTTAATCACGTGGGTAACTGGTTAATTATTGAGTAATGGGATATTACCTAATTAATTAGGGATATATATGATAATGACTAAGTGGCATGATGTTGCAGCCCCCAATTCAAAATAAGTGACTAATGATCTTGATTGAAAGGTGGCATCTAAAGTGATATACATATCATTACGTGTAAGACATTTAGTATTTGGCTTCATTGGACTTAAAGTAACAAAGCAAGAAATCTTATAACATTTTCCTAGTTCCAACATTTCAAACAGACGCTACACTCAATCTAGAAAGTTTTCAACAAAAAATTTTGCAACAAAACAATTCCAACGAGAATTATTAGCACCTTAGCAACGAAAGTTTTTCCGGTTATAAAGAAGTATGGTGCAACCTTTTTCAAGAATATCATATGGAGTTTTCTTTACTTCGGGTATATCAAGGCTAAGCCCTTCCTTCATTCTTTCATGATCACGAAATTACATGAGTTTGATAACGATGCATAAAGAGAAATTCATATTCTTAATTTACATACATTATCTTAGTCTCATAAGTTACAGTATTCTCCCTTATCGGAACTCTATATTCAATTAAGTAGTATCTTCATCCAGTCAAGAGAGCAAAGAATCTATATATACAGCATTACTGTATTTTCATTACCATCGAGCTATAATCGATGGAAAAACACCTATTGAGCAACCTTTGATCAGATGGTGAGTTATATACAAAGTCTACTATGGCCGAGCGCCTATGAGCGAGCCCAGCCGGCCGAGATACTAGTATGGCCGAGTGCCTATGAGCGAGCCTACTATGACCGAGCAAATATATACATATACTGAGCCTCATAAAGTCGGACAACTATTTTACTTACTATATTGAGAGAGTTGAGTTAGTATTAGCTGGTGAGAATATCTTCAGATTATCTTTGACTCCCAATTACTTTCAGCTATTACATTATCAGTTCAGTTTCAGCTTTCAGTTATATTATTTCCTTGCATACTCGGTACATTATTTCGTACTGACGTCCCTTTTTCTGGGGACACAGCATTTCATGTGTGCAGGTTCAGACAGAAAGACGGGTAGACCTCCTTAGTAGGTGTTGCCCGAGTTTAGCTTTATCGGTAAGCCCCACGTCCTTTGGAGTTGCCGGGTCTAGAGTTTTGTATACATTCTGTATACATATGTATATAGGTTATGGGTAGGTCGGGGCCCTGATCCGATCTCAGTACATCCATCAGTAGAGGCTTGTAGACATTTTCTGTCAGTTATTGCAGTATTTTGGCTTTTAGGCCTTGTATGTATAATATGTTGGTTTGTCAGCTGTAGTAGCTATGACGGCTTTTTCGGCCCCACCTTATACTGATGTTTAGCCAGTAGTAGTTTTTGTTCAGTTTTCTCTTTTGCCTTATAAATCATCTCGCAATATGTGGCCCCATGGCCAAAGAATGACATTATATGTTCAGAGTCCCTTAGTCGCAAGTTGATACGCAAGGATAGATGAGGCACCAGGTGCCGGTCTCGCCCCCCAGGTTTGGGGAGTGACATAACTCATGTTGTATGACTCTCTAAAATCGAGATGTAAAATGCGTACCCTGATCAGACATGATAGATACCGACATGCCATGAAGCTTAACAATCTCGCGAATGTAAACTTAAGCCATCTACTCTAAAAAGTAAGTAGTCACCACTGGAATGAAATGGGTTGACTTGGTCAATCTAATTACAATCACCCAAACTGCATCGAACTTCCTCTAAGTCCATGGGATCCCAACAAAAGATCCATAGCAATCTGCTCTCATTTCTACTCCGGAATCTCAAGCTTTTGAAATAATCCACATGGTCGTTGATGCTCATACTTTACCTGCTGGAAATTTAGGCACCAATATACATACTCCACTATGTGCTTCTTCATTATTCTCCACCAATAATGCTGCCTCAGGTCGTGATACATCTTTGTGGCACCTGGATGAATGGAGTACCGCAAACTGTGAGCCTCCTGTAGAATCAATTCATGAAAGCCATCTACATTGGGCACACATAGGCTGCCATGCATCCGTAATACATTGTCATGCATCCGTAATACATTGGGGGTCGTCATGCTGACTCTCTCTGGTACGATCATAAATAGAACACTGAGAAACCACACTAGCCGAAACTTGGCTCGACTCAGAAACGTTCAATCTAACAAAATGCTTGACCAAGGCTTGAACATCTAAGGCTAATGGCCTCTCTACTACCAGTAGATATGCTAAGCTGCACAACCTCTCCGCCTTGCTACTCAAGGCATCGTCCACCATGTTGGCCTTCCCCACATGATATAGAATGGTGATATTAAAGTCATTAAGCAACTCTAACCACCTATGCTGCCGAAAGCTATGATCCTTCTGTTTGTACAGATGTTGTACACTCCAGTGATCGGTGAAGACATCATAAGGGACATCGTAAAAATAGTGCTGCCAGATCTTCAAGGCATGAACAATATCTACTAACTCGAGGTCATGTACAGGATAGTTCTTCTCCTGCACCTTCAGTTGTCTAAACGTGTAGGTAATCACCCTACCGTCATGCATCAACTCTGTGCCAAGACCAGTACGCGACGCATCACAATACACAGTATAAGACCCCAAACCAGTCTTGAGCTTTTGAAAGCTATCCTCTCACTTCTCGGTCCACCTGAACGGAGCACCCTTTTAGGTCAATCTGGTCATAGGTGCTGCAATACATGAGAAACCCTCCACGAATCGGCGGTAATACCGCTCCAAACCAAGAAAACTCAGAATCTCTGTAGTTGAGGACAATCTAGGACAACTATGCATTACTTCAGTATTCTTCAGATCTGCATTCATCCCCTCACTCAACACTACATGGCCCAAAAATGCCACTGAATCTATCTAGAACTCACACTTCAAATTTTTGCATATATGTTCTTTTCTCTTAAGGTCTGAAGCATAGTCCTCAGGTGTTGCTCGTGATCCTCTCGGCTCTGGGAGTACACCAGAATTTCATCAATAAACACAATGATGAATGAGTCAAGATAATCCTATAATACATTGTTCATCAAGTGCATGAATGTTGTTGGGGGAATTTGTCAGCCCAAAGGCATCATAAGGAACTCGTAATGTCCACATCGAGTCCTGAAGGTAGTCTTCGGGATATCTGGCTCCTGAATCTTCAATTGATGATAGCCTGAACACAAGTCGATCTTAGAGAACACTTTGTCACCCTGAAGCTTATCAATACGTGGAAATGGATCCTTGTGCTTCACTGTAACCTTGTTCAACTAGTGATAATCAATACACATTTGCATAGAAAAATCCTTCTTCTTTACAAATAAGACTGGAGCACCCCTAGGCGACACACTAGGCCGAATGAAGCCCTTATCAAGCAACTCTTGCAACTGTTCCTTTAACTTTTTCAACTCTTCTAGGGCCATACCATAAGGTGGAATAGAAATGGGCTGAGTTCCCGGTAACAAATCAATACCAAAATCGATATCTCTGTCGGGCGGCATGCCCGGAAGATCCCCCTAGAATACATCTAGATAATCCTTCACTACCGGAACTGACTCGATGGTAGGAGTATTAACATTGAGATCTCTCAAATATTTTAGATACACATCATACCCTTTTTGAACCATCTGTTGAGCCTTTAGAAATGAAATAACTTGGCTAGCAACATAATCCAAAATACCTCTCCGCTCTAACCACGGTAGACCTGGAATAGCCAGCGTCACGGTCTTGTTGTGACAATCAAGAATAACATGATAGTGAAACAACTAGTCCATGCCCAAAATAGCATCAAAATCTACCATACTAAGCAATACTAGATCGGCTCTGATCTCAAAACCACTAAGAACAATCAAACATGACTGATACACACAATAAAGAATAATAGAATCTCCCACAGGTGTAAACATGTAGACAGTAGAACTCAAAGAATCACGGGATACCCCAAAATATGGAGCAAAATAAGATGACACATGAATTAGTGGATCATGGATCAAATAATATTGATGCATCTCTATAACAAACCAGAGTAATACCTGTGATGAGAGAGTCGGATGAAACTGCCTCTGTCCTAGAAGGAAGAGCATAATATCTGGCATGACCTCCCCCTCTAGAGTGGCCTCTGCCCGCTCGACCTCACCTTGAGTTGGCTGTGAAGGTAGAGTGGTAGCTAGTGAGGTAACCATAGCCTGAAGACCCAGTGGAGCACGCGGAGTCTGAGTAGTCTGTGGAGGTGCACCTCTCCTGAGTTTGGGGATATCCATCACCATATGACAAGTTTCACCACACTCAAAACAAGCTCTTAAAGGGCGTGGATGTTGTGGATTGCTCAGGCCTTATCGGCTAGACTGACCGCTGAAAGCATCCCGTGTAGGAGGTGCACTAGACTATGGCGGTGCAAAATAGGGAGCTTGAGGCCTAGTAGTGGTCGGAATACAGGGCGACGTACATAGCCTCTACCCTGACGAGCTACAATTTGGGCATGGATACCACTATATGTGTTAGACTCTCGAGACCTCTTGGCCTCCCTCTCCCCTCTCTCCGAGTCAACACACCCTTCAATCTCCTAGCTATCCCCACCACCTGTTGGTATGCGATATCCATCTCCAACTTTTGGGCCATACTTATATGATATTGGGGTTGAGCCCCTCGATAAATCGACAGACCAGCTCGCTAACAGTAGCAACCAAGGTTGGTGCATGCCTAGCCAAATCACTAAATTAGACCGCATACTCCTACACGGTCATAGAAACCTGGCGCAACTGCTCAAACTCTGCGTGTCGTGCATCTCTGAGATTTTAGGGAACATACTCCCTCAAGAACATATCCGAGAATTGAGTCTAAGTGAGTGAAGTTTCCTTGGCCAGACTACCCAATTCATATTCTCGCCACCACTGATATCCTCCCCCCCCCCCCCTCCCCCCCCCCCCCCCCCCCCAAGCTGGAACGTAGTGAAAGCGACCCCACTAGACTCTGCAATACCCATAGTACGGAAGATATGGTGGCATTCTTCAAGAAAACCTTGGGCATCCTATGACACCAAGCCACTGAAAGTAGGAGGGTGGTACTTCTTGTACCTCTCAAGCCTGAGCTCTTCCTCCTTAGAAACTGTTGTCCTAATATCAGGTTGAACTGGGGAAACCAGCTACACTAGTATAACCTCTAGGACCTGGACAATCTGGATCTGGTACTCTAGGGTACTAATGGCAGGAATCTGTGCTCCTCCCTTAACCTAAGATGTAGCAGGAGTAAGTGGGATCAACCTTTTCCTGAGCTAAAGTGCCAAACATGCTCAGCAATTGGGCGAGACTCTCTTGGAGAGCTTGTGCAGTAACAGGTGTCTCATGTGCCTGCCCTCTAACTAGAGCTACTGGTGGCTATTTTGGAGTAGCTCGTGCGGGTGCTCTCGCTGCACCGCGTGGACTTCCTCGGCCTCTACCACGACCCCGACATCTCAAGGCTCTAGAAGGGGGCACGCGTGTCTGGTCATCTGATCCAACTGTACGTGTACTCACCATTTATGAGAGAATAGAAAGACCAAAATTTAGAATCCGAAGTCAAAAATATCGCACGATAAGGAATCACAGAAAGATAGGTTTTTCTAACAATTCCATAGCCTCCCGAAGATAAGTACATATACGTCTATACTGATCCACGAGACTCTACTAAACCTGCTAGTGACTCATAACACATATGAACCTAGAGCTCTAATACCAACTTGTCACGATCATGACGCCACCTAGTCTCTTAGAGTAGGTAAGCCTAACAAAACTTGCGGAATAACCGAAATAATAATAATTTAAGCCACAAAACATCCACAACTATATATATAAAGGAAATCTGCAACCCTACATGTACATCTCCCAAAACCTGATGAAGTGTAAGTCACAAGCTCTAGATATAGTATAGAACGCTCCTATACATCACTGTCTACAAAAACATAAAGGAACAAGAAACGAATAGGATAGAAGGGGACTCGAGGCATGTGGATGCCGACAAGTGTACCTTGAAGTCTCCAAAGCAGCAACACATCACACTAATATTGAGGCGGATAGGATGTATCTGGATCTGCACAAAAACATGTACAGAGAAGTATGAGTACACCATAATGGTACCCAGTAAGTTTCAAGCCTAACATTGGTAGAGTAGTGACGAGGTCAGGTCAAGACCCTACTGGATATAATAAGAAACAAGACAAATAATATAATGACACAAAAATAACAGGGAAGTAAAACAGTAAGGAATTTACTTTACGGAAAGTAGAAACACGGAATCAGGGAAAGCTAATTCAACATGAAAGGAAAACAAGAATTTTACATGTTAAGGAAACAACAACAAACAATATAGAAAATAAGGAAGATTAATAGGGGCACTCCCGAGGTACCACCTTGTAGTCCCAAATCGTAAAATAGCTCACTTTCTATCTATCACCGTGGGGGCCTTTACATTTAGTTATGAAAATCATTTTCCCGAAATACCATCCCGCGTTTAAGCCCACCTTATCACATTGCATGGCTTCTAGTAGTTCCCATACTAGGCATGCGTATCAAGCCCACCTTATCTCATCACATGTGTTTCAACACCCAAACCTTATACCACTGCATGCATATCAATAATCAAAACGGAACGACAAAAACCTCGTGCATCAATAACAACTGCATGGTAGAAATCTCGTGCAACAATACTCACTTTGCTAATGGTTCCGCTCGAAGAAAGGGTAGAAAATAAGGTCAAGGCGCATGAGAGACGAAATATCTCATCTTTTGATGTATTCTGGAATAGTGCTACATATTTTTTAGAATTGGCTTCTTGATATTGAATGAACCACAATTTGAGAAAATTAATTTATAACCGTTTCACATAAAATTATACATGATTTGGACCAATTTCTACTTTCATCAAAATTTATGATTTCTCCCTCTACACATGCACCAAATTATTCCTCCCTCCTATTCCCCTTCGAAATTCGGTTCCTAGTGTTGTTCTCATCCTTCGCCCTAATACAAACTCGTATGCTTTTCCCCTTGGCATACGCATACGAGTACCAAATGATTTTACTACATACCCAGAGGTCGTAAATACAAACTCTATCTCATAATCCCAGATGTCACAAATGCGACATCCCGATTGGAAATGAGGAAACTTCACCTTCACAAATGCGGCCACAAGCTTCGCAACAGCGAAGCAGACTCAAGTGTCCTGTGATCGCAAATGCGACAAAGTCCTTCACAAAAGTGAATGGCCAGAGTTCACGCAAAAGAAAACAAAGAAACTGAGGGAGTAACTATATATGTTGGGCACAAACATATACCTTGCCAGCATTATAAACTTTAACTTTCCTAACCATTATTACCACTTCACGAGTATTTAGTTAAGGAACATAAAATCTAGACATAGTAGTGATAATTTTATAGCACGTGAAAGCATAGCATAAGAAATAATGAAGAGACAAGTGTATACGGTAGAAATCGGGGCTACCCAATTTCACTATTTGATCAAGATTGGGACGCGCAAAGACGTCGAGTCCGAAATCAAACCGTCTTTCCAGATCGAGGTTGATATAAATCAAGACCAAAAGAGATAGACTTCGAGTAATATCGGGATAGCTTTGTAATGGAAAGGGCGAGATATCCGCGAATGGTCTAGGATTGTGGCATGAATCTCGGAATGGATCAAATTTATAGTGGTTAATCAGTTGTTTATGCGATTTTCTACTGTAATTAGAACTATACCTTAGTTAGGATTCCTATACTATATAAAAAGGTATCTTATTCATTTGTAATCATTATTTCTTACTGAGAAAATATATACAATTATTTCTTTCTTGCTTATTTCTCTACTTACCGTTCATCAGAGTTGTTTTATTCTTTAATGTTCTTGCAATATCACCTCGAGGTTACTCCAATTCTAGGTCGAGGCTTTGCTTAAGCACTGGTTTGATTTATTTTACAATCTAATTCAGTCATTTATTTTCTCATTTATCAATTGGTATTGGATGAAATCACATATCCTTAAAACCACTAAATTTTAGGGTAAACGGTTTGGCACCCACCGTAGGGCTAAGGATAATAATGAATATTCAATATTGATTTTGATAATGCACACTATTTTACGCATGTTCTTGTCAAGTATTTTTTCTTTTAGGTTAAAACATGTCAAACTCACAAAAACCCACAACGGTGACAATTGCCTCGGATTTCACGGGGAGAACAACAATGCAATTGCTCCAACGGTCGAGGTGCCACAAGCTAATCTCGGGGGAGAACCAGTTGCCAAGCCAGTTGACGTTAGTTCAAACATTCCTTTTAATGCGAACCTGGGTGCTTACTACAGGCTCAGGTAGCCAAGGTGCACAGGGTAGAGGAGATGGAGGAGTCATTCTCCAGGTAATATTTGAATGCTACAGCCTCAACAAGTTGCTATTGAATAGCTGCAAAATAAACATAGAACTCTGAGTGGGGTCGAACTGGAAGCCACCCGTCGTACCGAGCCAGTACCGGAGAGGTTGAATAATAACGAATCTATCACGACCAACCTATGGGCCGCGACGGGCACCCGGTACCTTACTCAATCGAGTACCAACATAATATATCTTTCTTATCATACTATCATAGGTAAATGGGCCAAAAGGCCCGTCATGAGATAAAAATAATAAAATATAAGTGCATACTAAACATAGGATGACCCAACATTATATAGAAACTTATACATGTAACATACGGGCCTAAGGCTGACATGATCGTTTGTAAACTCAAAACATAGGCCAACAATACCATACAACTATCCATATACCTGACATCTGTCTACAAGCCTCTAAGACTACATAAATGTCATATAGATGGGGACACGACCCCGCCATACCAGTCAATACATGTCCCAATCATACTGACCAAATAGGAAACTCCGGAGCAAGTCGAGTGCAGCAACACCTTCCGCTGAGCTACTATCCTAACAGGAGGACTGTCAACCTGTTTATCGGGACCTGCGAGCATGAAACTCAGCGTCCCTAGGAACAAGGGGCGTCAGTACGAATAAAGTACTGAGTATGTAAAGCAGAAAAGCATAAATAAGAACATTGATGTAAAGAGAGATATAGGAGATACAACATGTAGCATATGAGTGCCTCTAAGAGATAGTGACATGAAATGTGTGATACATATATGTATATATATATATATATATATATATATATATATATATATATATATATATATATATATACACCTAATCGTTTAAAAACATCCACTTATGTGGGCATCATCATCATCGTATCGTACCCGGCCTCAAAGAGGACTCGGTAAAAACCTACCCGGCCACGTGGAACTCGGTAAAACCCAATTGATCAGTGGTTGCGCAATAGGTGTCGTACTCGGCCGACTATAGCGCGGATCGGTAGAGTAAAATAGATACTATATATAATACATGCTAGACTCATGGAATCACACTTTTAACCTTTTGGAGTGACGTAGGGCAGTTGCTCCTTCTATTAACATTATGGACATCATACTATGAATTTGAACTTCACTAGGACTCAGTTATCATACATACTTTCTTAGAATAACTGTGTAAGGAAAGAACAACATGGACCACCTTAGTTTCTTGGAGTAGATTTATTATGAAATAGCATATCATTTACGTTCGTTTCTATTTAGATCATGCCAAAAGAATGAAGATCCTTAACATACCTTTGCAATCTTCTCTCCAATTGTCAACCAAGCTCAATATGATCTTCTTACGTCTACAATTAGTAACCCGACTTCATCGTCATCATATAAGCATTGTAGCTCTCGTATTTCAAAACCAGTATTCTACAAGAAAACGGACAACACCTCACCTGTTTTAACTACATCGCATATGTTACCGAAAGTAACCAAACAACCCAAACAACAACAATATAATTCACAATAAGCTCTCTGAATAGTTCAACAACATTTTTAGCGGCAAGCTCGATTGGAATTCGTATAACCCATATCATACCTTATAGACTTCTTAAATTAACTTAACAGCATAATTAACATTATAATGAAGTAATTCATCAATGATTCTATCCTTATACCATATATTTATAACAAAGGAAACCACAACTCCAACTTTCTTCAGTAAGCAACTTTATTCACTAGTTCATGTCTAGTCCAACCATTTAACTTAATCAATATCAAGATAACTTTAAGCACCTGCAAGAACACAATACACATACCTCCTACAGTAGCTTCAAGTTGGAATCCAAGTTATATTTAGCTTACAATAGTCCTCAATGGCAATACAACACCATAGAAGTGACTTAAGCTAATCCAAGTATTATCTTGTAGTTTATTATCCTAACAACTTAACCAACATACAAGAAATCTTAAGCACAATTAGTAGGTTGTTATACTCACCTTATAAAGTATCAACCACTTGAAATTTCAATCAAACACAACCCACAATTATCCTCAATGACACCACAACACTATAGGTGTTGTATTCTCTTCTTGAATCAACTTTTGATGTTCAAGTTGGAGTGTAAACACTTGTAGTTCACCTTGAAAATCTAATATGTATGAAGGAGGGACTGTTTATAACCTTAATCAACAAGAACCAGACGAGACCTAGCAAGCACCACGGGGTTTCTAGCGTTGGATTCATATTTGTATCTTAGGTTGTCACCCTAGAATCATAGAGGAACCATTGGAGAGCATTTAGGTGGGTTTAGGAACTGTTTTTGACGAGAAAAAACAGTGAAAACGATTCATAATTGACTTAAATACATGCTGGACTTTACACCAACTTTGTGGGTCCCATGGGAGCTGCTTTGCGTAGTCTCGCAAAAACGCAAATATTTCTCTACTCTGATAATGTATGAACGGTTCAATTCTTTAGAAACTAGACTCATAGATATTCAATTTAATAGGTAGATAATACCCTAATTCCAAGTATATTGGATAAAAGCTAAGCTACATTTGACCTAAGGTTCAACAAATTTATGAATGTAACTTGTGAAGACCTTTGCCAACTTTTGTTCCACAATGTGCTTGACTTCAAAAGGTAGCACACGACTATCGTACGAGAAACATTAACTCATAGCATAACCTCCTTATCATGTAATGAACCATAGCCTCACCCTAAAGTACATGTTATAACATTCCAAACTCGTCGACTTTCGATGAAGCTTATTTTTTTAAATTGGTTTAGCTTCTAAGCTTTCCAACCCTCTTGGTACTCGTTATTCATGATCTTAAATATTAGTAACCTCCAAGGTAACATGATTAACTGACTTTATATGCTTCCAAATATAATCTTATTTCTGAGCTTACATCAATTGACTTACGATGTACTCTCACGTATGAAAACATAAGGTGTAACCTAATCGGGGACCGATCCTGCAATAATGAAAATGCTCGAAGTGCTCACCAAAAGAATTCAGTTGGGAGAGAAGAAAACTGAAGTTAATGATAAGAAATTGGAAACATATAACTCTCGAGTTGATCTGATACAAGGGGCGCCGCCGATTTTAAAAGGAATGGATTCGAAGAAATTTGTACAGAAATCGTTTCCTCCAAGTGCGGCTCCAAAACCCATTCCAAAAAAGTTTCAAATTGAACACATGGAATTTCCACCAGTCACAGATGATTGGGTCGTTAACGCTTTCACTCAGGGGTTGAATGAACGAAGTTTGATAGCATCACGTCAACTGAAGCAAAATTTGATCGAATATCCTGCAATTACCTGGGCCAATGGACATAATCCGTACCAATCAAAGATCAGGATCGAGGATGACCAATTAGGAACTCCTTCCGGTTCAGTATATCCGAATAGGTACGCAACAAAAAATCATAGGGAAGTCGATAGGGAGCCACGGTCGAGAAAAGACTGATATCATCCATACATCGCAGATCGCAAGAACAACGACCAGGACGCATTCTCGGGATCTTATGAGCAAAAGTGGTTTTGATAAGTATGTCGATCCTATAGAGGCACCTCTGCTGTCGGAATATAATTTTAATATCGACGCATCATGCATTGTATTCGGCAATTGGAAGAATCAAGGATACTAGATGGCCCAGGCCCATACAGACCAATCTTTCCCAAACAAACCCCAATTTAATGTGCAAGTATCATGGCACACATGGCCACAAAACCGAGGATTGCAGGAAACTAAGACAGGAGGTAGATCGTCTATTCAACGAAGGCCACCTTCGAGAGTTCCTAAGTGACCGAGCCAAGAATCATTTCAGAGAAAGGGACGCCAACAGAAAAAATGAACAGGAGGAGCCATAACATGTAATCCATATGATCATCGGCATGGTCGATATTCCACAAAGGGTAGATATTCAAACGCGCTAAGTTATCAATTACTAAAGAAAAATGGACCCGAGATTATTTGCCAAAAGGCATCGTATCATTCAATGACGAGGAAGTAGAAGGAATTTCTCAACCTCACAATGACGCTCATCTTTTTAAAGCCGCCCACAGCCAATACTATTAGGCAATCTATTAAAACTTCTAAGTTGACTAACAACGAGGCTGAGTCGAGGCCATGGTTGCAGGTCTCAAACTAGCTAAGAGCTTGGGAGCGAAAGTCATCGAAGCCAAATGCGACTCCTTACTAGTAGTAAACCAAGTGAACAGAACCTTCGAGGTACGAGAGGATGAATTCAAAGGTATTTGGATAAGCTGCAGGTGACGTTACATCGTTTTAAAGAATGGACTTTGCAGCATGTACCTCAAGAATAGAACAGTGAAGCTGATGCCCTTGCAAATCTGGGATCATCAGTCGAGGCCGACAAAATCAGCTCGGGGACTATCGTTCAACTCTCAACGTCAGTAATCGAAGAAGTTCCTGAGATAAACTCCACAAGCCTAACCTGGGATTGGAGGAATAAATATATTGAGTATTTTAAAAACGGAAAGCTCCTATAGTACCTTAAAGCATTGATGGCTCTACGAACAAAAGCTGATCGATTCACATTGGCTGAGGATGGAACATTGTATAGGAGGACGTTCGACGGACCGGTAGCAGTATACTTGGGACTATGGGTCTCCGATTACATCCTAAACAAAGTTCATGAAGGTACCTGTGGGAACCACTCCGGTGACGAATCACTAGTTCACAAAATCATTAGATCAAGATACTAATGGGATAGTATGGAAAAGGACATTAAAGAGTTTGTTCGAAAATGTGATAAGTGTCAAAGGTATGAACCAATGATCCACCATCCTAGAGAACAACTTCATTCGGTCCTATCTCCATGGCCTTATGAAATGGAGGATGGATATCGTCGGCCCTCTGCCATTGGCCCCAGGTAAAGCTAAATTCATTTTATTTATGACTGACTATTTCTCTAAATGGGTTGAAGCACATTCCTTTGACAAAATTTTGAGAAAAAGAAGTTATAGACTTCATTTGGGAGCACATCATATGCCAATTCGGGATACCTGCCGAGATCGTATGCGACAATGGAAATAAATTCATCGGCACCAAGGTAACAATGTTTCTCGAAGATCACAAAATAAAGAGAATCTTATCGACACCATATCATCCTAGCGTAAATGGGCAAGCCGAATCGACGAACACAACCATCATTCAGAATCTGAAGAAAAGGTTGAACGACGCCAAGGGAAAATGGAGAGAGATTCTACCCGAGGTCCTTTTGGCATATCGAACGACGTCGAAGTCCAGTACGAGGGCAAAATCGTTCTCCTTAGAATACGACATTGAAGCGTTGATTTTGGTCGAAATCGGGGAACCCAGCACCAAATTTTGACACACAACGAGAAAATCAAATCACGAGGCTATGAATACTAGCCTCGAACTATTAGATGAAAAAAGAGAAGCCGCCCTCGTTCGTATGGCCGCGCAAAAGCAATGTATCAAAAGATATTATAATCAGAGGACCAATTTTTGCCACTTCAGAATCGAAGACTTAGTCCTAAGGAAAGTCACCATCAATACTCGAGACACTAATGAAGGAAACCTCGGCCCAATATTGGGAAGGACCCTATCAAGTCCTCGATATCGTCAAAAAGGGATCTTATAAGATAGGCACGATAAACGGCGAGCAGCTACCGAATAATTGGAACATCTCACTCCTCAAGCGATACTATTGTTAAGGTATGACCTTCTCCTTTTTTATTTACATTGTACACTAACTTATTTTCAGGTGTTCGAGCGAAGGTATCGAAGTTATCATCAAGCATGAAGATATTAGAACCTTAAAGAATGCATTGCACTCTTTTAACCTTCGATCGGTTTTTATCCCAAATGGGTTTTTGCGGCAAGGTTTTTAATGAGGAAACCATTGTTCATGTTGACTTAGAGTATCCGAGGTCTCTTTACAATCAACCTCGAATACTGGGGGAAATCACCCTCGGATGTTATATTTTAAAGGAAAATACTTCGTGTCAAAGGGGCCTCGATAGGAAAACTTTGTAATGGGCAAACGGTCGAATGAACCGTTTCCGTATAGATTATTCGATCCCCAATGGAAAAAACATGTACGCATGTATAAACTATTCAAAGAAGTACTTTCCTTATTAGATACCTTCTGCCTCAAAATTTTCTACTTTACAAGCTCTGTACTTATGATTTTTGTGAAAAATGGATCAAGGTCCAAGTGCAACTACACCTCGAACAATCAACCCCATACTAGGGGACTGCTGTCGAAAATTAATATATTTTGAACTATCTAACTTCGAAACCGTAAGACCTCAATGAGGTAACCATCGATTTATAGGCCAAGGCCACAATTCTCCGGGACTAACACTTTGAACAAGTTCCAAGTGTTATTGGAAAAATAAGCCCAAGAGGCATACACAAAGGCTACGGCCAAACTAACGCAACTCGGAGACTTCCGAATCCCGCAGTAAAAATAGGCCCTCGAATTCTTTGAAAAAACCGGTTAAAAAAGGCTATCGACGAAATAACCAAAGGGCTTCGATAATATCATCCCTCATAAAACCTTAAGAGGTATCGAATTATTCAAATAAAAATTTGTGCTAAGTCATAAAAAGTAAAGGGGTTTCGACCAATATTAAACCCTCAAAAACCCAATGGGTAAAAAATTCATGTTAGGGCATAACAACACTTTTATTAAGTCTTTAAGCCGAAAAAGGGGAAAAAGCCATTCTTTTAAGGCCATATCAGCCCGACTCAAAGATCCTAAGGCCCATTACATTTTAGAGTTCGAGAACACGTTCGCACTCAATTCGAACCTAAGGGGTCCACTACTTCGATCTCGAGCAAAAACTCACTCGACTGCAGTTCGAGAATCCGTTCTCACTCAATACAAACTTAAGGGTTGTATTGCTTCGAGTTCGATTTTTATTCGAACTCTACTATAACAGCAGTATTATTGTGACTTCGGCCAAGTTTCCCAAAACCGAAGTCTCAAACATATTATTCAAGGCATAAAGTGTGCTAAAATTTTACAAAGCACAATGCAAGTTTGAAGAAAAACATTTGAGACGGAATTCAGAGGGGAAACGTCTTTATATATATACTTGAACAAAAATATGTATAAAAGACCGACAAAGGTCCTACACAAAAGAAAAAAAGTACGAGTCCTATCTATGCTCGGGGGAAACTTCTTCCTTAGGGGAAACTTCTTCCTCAGGCCCCCCACCTTTGTCGGACCCGCTCTTTCTACCCTCATCATCTTCTTCATCATCGAAGGAGGCTAATAACCTGGAGTCGGCTTCTTTTCTTAGTCTATCTTCTCAGAAAGGTCGAAGACTCGGGCGTGAATCTCCTTGAGGGTCTCTCTTCGAGATTGTCACTTATCCAGCTCAGCATTCCACTGCACCCGATCGGTATCCTCTCTCAGTTGAGTTTGAGCATCCTCGGCAACAACTAGGTATATAGCTACCGACTTGTCAGCTTGGGCCTTCACTTTTTCGGCCTCAGTTTAGGCCTTAGCAAGATCATCCTCGATCCTTTTAGCTTGAGCCGAGCACTTCTCCCTAGTATTCCAAAGTTTGACTTCGTCCGATGACAATTGGGCCAAGACACCCTCCTTCTCCGCTGCAAGGCGGTCCATGCCCTCCTTCCACCGATGGCAGTCACCTTTAACTTGATAGACCTCCCCGCGGAACAACTCGATCTTCTCAATTTTTTGCTGCAATTGAGACATCAAAATGTTAGCTTCGACCCTTAGTTTGAGCCCTTATTTTTCAAAAGAACAATTACCTGCTCGTTCATCTCGGTTTCCTCTTTACGGGCCTTGTCCAAGTCAGCTCGGAGGTCCCTGAGCTCTTCATCCTTCTGCCCACGGAGGAGCTTGAGAGAATTTCTCTCCTCTGAAAGCTTATGTAGCTCGGCCTCACACTGGTTTAGGTCAGCCCGAGACTTGGAAAAAGACTATATGAGAAAAAATAGAAGTTAGAAAAAAACAAGGAAAAGTACAAGAAAATTACAACAACAAAAACTAACACTTACTCGAGATAGAAGGTGGTGGGCCTCTTCGAAGAGGGTAGATGCATCGTTTAGGTCAGAGGCATCATCGACCCCGGTAAAACAATCCAAAAAGGGATCCTCTTCACTGGGGACTCCGCCTATCTCGGGGGTCCTCATGACCCGGGCATATCTTATTGTCTCTTCGGAGAAGGACGGTAGAGAAGGCGAGTGACCTGTTGTCACCGACCCAAGCGAGTCGGTTGGGGCGCTCTGTTCAACTATGAGGGTTTCAGATTCAGCCCCCTATGGTATGTTTTTTGTTGGGCGAGTAATCATCTCAATCCCGGGTGATTCGGGGGCCTTGCCTGAATCTTTCTTTGAAACCTCCTCCTCACGAGGCAGGGTCTCGGTAGCCACCACCGGCTTAGGGGATATGGCATCGGTCTTCCTTGGTCAAATCATCAATGTCGAGTCATCGCCCTCTGCTTCCTCTTCTTCTTTTCTCAGCCTTTGGACCGAATATACGGTGAGAGGAATGACTTTCCTTCTGGTCCTTCGAGCTTGAGCATTTTTGGGTTTGGGGTCCTGAGACGACGAGACCCCCTTCCTCTTATTATCTTTTCCCAGTTTCGAAATCGGAGACTTAGTCTCTTCCTCGTTGCTCGAAGGCCTCAAAATTTCGTCCTTGTTCAGGCCTGCACAAAAAGAAACTAGGTAAGGAAAATAAATATGATCGACACCTAGGAAATAAGGAAGAAAACCTCATCGTGATTCTTTGCCTCCCATTTGCCTTTTGCCAAGTCATGCCAACAGTGCTCGGCATAAGAAGGAGTCGAGGCCAACTTCTGAACCCAGTCCTCGAGGTCAGGAACCGCTAGAGACATCCAGGCAGCCGTTGCATGACAAATGAAGATGTTAAATAAACCAAAAAACAGGAACACAGAAACTAATGAGTTAAGTGTTATTTACGCTCGGGGTTCCACTTCTCGGGGAATGGCATTTGGTCCTTCGAGATAAGTTCGCAAGTCCTTATCGGAACAAACCTACTCATCCACCGTCAGTTCTTGTCCTCTTCGATACTCGAGAATAACACATTGGTTGCTCGACGTTGAAGCTTGATCAACCCTCGAAAGATTCAAGGTTGATATAACGTATGAGATGGTAGAGGGTGTACGGTAGCCCCTCGATATTGCTGGAGAAGAACCGAAGCATGATTACGATGCGCCAGAAGGAAGGATGAACTTGGCCGAGGGTCACTTGGTACCTCTTACAGAAATCTATGATAACTGGATCGAGGGGATCCAACGTAAAAGGGTAAATGTAAACACTTAGAAACCTCTCCACGTGGGTGGTAATACTTTCTTCAGGATAAGGGATCTGTACAACAACTTCGTACTCCCAGTTATAATCCTTTTTAACGTCCTCGAGATATCCCACTGTTATCGAGCAAGTATATCTCGACATGTGCTCGCATCGGCCAGGGACCGATGGAGGGTTCTCGACTTTGAAGTCGGATTTTAGGACACACAGGCCGGGAACATACACACTAGGGAGCGGTTCCGCCGGCGTTTTATCACCCGCCGACCATGAAGAAGATGAAGAAGCATTTTCCTTTTGCGTAACGGTTATGAAAGTTTTCGCCATTGATATGAGTAGAGGAAAGTGTTGAGTTCTGGTGGTTTGAAACTAACAAAGTTGGCTCAAGGAGTGATGAAAGGGAAGAGATGGAGAAAGTTAAAAACTTAGGAGAATTGACGAAGATGAAAGTAAAAGATTTGATTCAACGGAAGGGTCCTTATTTATAGAATTATGGTGACGGTTCGACGGCGCTAGTGGCCGGCCTCCCACTGACGCGCATTAATGGTTTGGGGAACTGTATCGACGGGACATTTCAGTCACTTCCACCGCTTACATCATGAGGATGGCATCACTGACTATCGAGGTCATAAGAAAATCGAGGCTCAAGTCGTCTCTTATCATTATATTCTAAGAAACGAGGGGTCTATCACTATATGGTAGAAATCAGGGCTACCCAATTTCACTATTTGATCGAGATTGGGACGAGCTAAGACGTCGAGTCCGAAATCGAAACCTCTTTCCAGACCGAGGTCGATATTAATCGAGACCAGAAGAGATAGACTTCGAGTAGTATTGGGATAGCTTTGTAACAGAAAGGGAGAGATATCCAGGATTAGTCGAGGATCGTGGCGTGAATCTCGGAACGGATCAAATCTATAGTTGTTAATCAGTTGTTTATGCAATTTCCTACTATAATTAGAACTATACCTTAATTAGGATTCCTCCACTATATAAAGTGTAATCCCATTCATTTGTGATCATCATTGCTTGCTAAGAAAAATATATACAATCATTTCTTTCTTACTTATTGCTCTACTTATCGTTCATCGGAGTTGTTTTATTCTTTACTATTCTTGCAATATCACCTCGGGGTTACTCCAATTCGATGTGGAGGCTTTGCTTACGCACTGGTTTGATTTATTTTACAATCTAATTCAGTCATTTATTTTCTCGTTTATCAATTGATATTGGACGAAATCACATATCATTAAAATCACAATTATAAGTTTAATTTTATCCAAATTTTAGGGTAAACAACATGCTCTAATTTTTCTGAAGGGTCGTACTCTTGACATTATATATTGGGCCCGTATTATTCAACATACATATATTTACTGCATTGCCTTCTCTAATACTCAATACAACTACTGCACTACACTCAAACCACAACGTAAGAGCAACGTTGACCCGTATCAATTGTCTTTCCTGCCCTGATTAAATTCACACACTAAGCGTAGATCTATAAAATGTGGGCACAGGCCCAATAAAGCCCAATAAATGATGAATTCCATTAAATTACAGCGACATCAGGAATGGATTCAGTATCGGCAACGGGCAAATTCTCGCCGGAGATGGACAGTTT
The DNA here is from genome assembly GCA_005239495.1 of Nicotiana undulata. NCBI lineage: Eukaryota > Viridiplantae > Streptophyta > Magnoliopsida > Solanales > Solanaceae > Nicotiana > Nicotiana undulata. The sequence continues at coordinate 1,950 of ML271393.1, read as the reverse complement.
CTCATCGGACTTGGACTTCTTACAGTTGTCTCTAATGGCCGTCAGCTCATAAGGAGACGCATCAGTTGCGAGCCACTGCTCCACTTCGAAATTCTGTTGGTTGCATTCTTTATGGACTCCGGTGACGGTAATCTCCACGTAGTTACAGTACCAACCGTGGCCTTTGCCTGTTCCGTCGGAAGTCAAGTTCATTTTGCAGACAGGTCCAGTCAAACATGGGCCTCGTCCACTGAAAATGTCCAAGTTTCCTCTCTCGAAATAGTCGTAATTTGGGCCCATAAGCCCACCCCAAGCCTCGAGGTTCTTGATTCTAATACCATAACCTTTTGCATCGTAGAGAGTTAAACTGATTATTGAATCGGTTCCTCCCTTTATTATTGAACTCGTTCGGACGTAAACTGTGTATACACAATCTGGTTCCTGCATTTTGTTTCCATCCCAGAAACATTAATAAAAATTATAGATTTCCAAAAAAACAAAAGAAAAAGAAAAAGGTATGAGAATATGGATTGGATGATTGGGGTTATTCCAGAGGTACAGCCTACAAGTCAGGAGTTCTAATTTCCTAGGAGCCAGGGGTATAAAAATGAAAGAAATTTACGTTATCATTTAATTTAACCTATTACTGACAAGTAATTTATCATTTATTTTAGACTAGATTATGAACAATGCATATTAAATAGAATTACTAGCAATTAAATTTCATATATGATCCAATGGTGTAAATATTATTTACATCATCAATGTATAAAACTTAAACTCGAGTGAGAATTAGTGAGGGCGGCTTACGGATCCAGAGATAGAGGAGATGGAGATAGAGACGAAGAGGATGAAAAGATGGAACCAAAACTGGTTGACTTGAGCTGCTACTCCCATGGCTCTTCAGCTTTCTCTTTCCTTATTTTTTTTCCTGGTCTTCTCTCTAGAATGTGGTAGTAGTAGTAATATCAACAGTATACTAGTTTGATATATATAGATCACATCAAGTTTTAATTAAGGGACCATATTAAATTGGAAGTTGACAAATATTCGTACCATTATATTATTTTATCTCATAGTCCCTCCGAATAAGCAAGGGACATCGCATATTCGCAGCACATTACACATAACACATGCACTACTAGAAATCAGGATATTTTCGTCCGAAACTTTTTCGACTGACATCGGTCGGAAAATTTTCGACCGATATCGGTAAGAAATTAGAGTAGTTGGTCGCAAAAGTCAACAAAATCTGGTCACAGCAACAAAAATAATATTTTCGACCGATTTTGGTCGGAGTCAAACATTAGTCAACAGTGCTCGAAAAATAATTATTTTTGAAAATTTACCAAATTTCCGACCGAAATCGGTCGGAAACTGGTCAAATATTTGTTATCTAATTTGAAAAATAATTATTTATTACAATTTTTTCGGATTTCCTACCGATTTTGGTCGGAAATATATCAAATATTTATATATAATGTTCAAAAATAACGCTTGATTATAATTATTCCAAATTTCCGACCAATTGCGGTCAGAAATTTGTACATCTAATTATATATTTAATTAACCAACTGAAATAAATTATAAATAAATATTTCCGACCTATTTCGGGCGGAAAACAATTTTAAATTTATTAATATTCGTGTGTATGTGAGTAAATAATAAAAGCTTTTAAGTAAATAATAATTAATATTTATTTCATATATATATACATACATATTAATATAGCTAATACTATATCGAATATTGCTTATATATTATACTTAAGGCTGACTAACGGGCCAAGTGGGCCGGGCTAAACGGGTCGCGGGCTATGCGGGCCCGGGCTAAACGAGCTATGTGGGTGGAACTGGCCTCACGGGCCTAAGCCCACATGGGCCCGGGCCCGCGGGCCAAACGGGCCTAAACGGGAAATAGCGTGATTCTTAGTAGTGATATATATATATATATATATATATATATATATAT
>ML271390.1:0-44855 GCA_005239495.1 Nicotiana undulata | reverse complement strand
ACTCGTCACCTCACCTATACACCACACCCATGCATTTTACATAGCAAATAAGTGGGGACTCCTATTCCCTCAAGCTAAAGTTAGACCAAACACTTACATCGATCTCACAAGCAATTCACTGTTCTTGCACTGCCTTTCCTTTAGAATTTGCTTCTAATCCGCTCAAATATAATCACAATTGGTTCAATGTTATCAATCATAGCCTAAAGGAATCTTCTTTATTGAAAAACAATGGTTTTTCCTAAGTTTTCCTATTCAATTTCAAAAATCGACACCGGACCCACTTGGTCTAAACTCGAGGTTCGGACCAAAACCCATTTACCCATTCTCCCCCGAGCACGGATATACAATTGGTATTTGAATCCAACCTCAATTCGAGGTCCAATTTCCCAAAATTTAAAATTCCTATGTTCTACCCAAAATCCCAATTTTTACCATGAAAACTCTAGATTTTTGGTTGAAATCTTGTTAAAAGTTGTTAGGAACTGAAAGGAATTAGTTAGAGATCACTTACCAATGATTTGGAGAAGTTTGGGTCTTTGAAAAATCACCTATGGAGGTTTAGGGTTTGAGAGAATTGAAGAATGGGTGAAAATCCCGTCAAAAAGCTCCTTTAATAGGCTGCGGATGTCGCATTAGCGACATCCGGCACCCATAGTATGTTTTGACACTAAAATGGGCATAACTTCTTCATACGATGTCCAAATTCGATGATTCTTTTTCCTATGGCTCCGAAATTTCGATATGGATCTAATGATTCAATAAAAACTACATTTGGAGTTCGGTTGCTTGGTGTGGTATCATTTTATGCTTGAAAAAGCGACTATGAAGCATAAAAAACAAGCGCAACCTTGACTAAACCAATCTGAAACTCACCCAAGCCCTCGGGGCTTCAACCCATACATGAAAACACATCTAAAAATATCATACGGACTTGTTCATGAAATCAAATCATCAAACTAACATCAAAATCCACAGATTTAGCCTCAAACTCAAGATTTTCTCAAGAACACTCAAATTTCTAACTTTTCAACCGGTTGTCCGAATTACATCAAATCGACTCCGATTCTTATAAAACTTCACAAATAGGTCTTACACAATAGAACAAACTTGTTCCGGGCTCCGGAACCAACATAAGTGCCCGATATCATAAATTTTACATATTTTTTTATTTTTTTATTTTCTTGAATTAACCAGCACAATAATTTTCTTCAAGAATAGTTTTTCTAAGGCTAGGGACCTCGGGATTCAATTTCGGGCATACGCCCAAGCCCCATATTTTAATGCGGATCTCCCGGGATCATCGAAACATAGATCCGTATTCGTTTACTCAAAAGGTTGACCAAAGTCAACTAGAACCAAGTTGTAACTCTAGAAATTTCTAGTTCTCGCATTTTCATATAAAAGCTTTCCGGTTTCACGCCCGGACTGTGCACGCAAATTTGAGATAGATAAATTAGTCTTTTGAAGGCCTATGAGCCTTGAATGGAGTCTTAATTAATAAGATGACCCTTTGGGTCATCACACATATATTTTGAACTTGTAATCAGTCTCATATTCTAGTTTTGAGATTTCCTATTCTTCATATTGGCAAATAAATATGATGTGTTGGCATGCCCCAATTTCAACTAATGAACTCTTGACTTCTGCCTGATTATACTCTTTTCCACCAATACCTATATCTTCAATTGTAACTTAATCTCCTTCTCCATATCAAATAGATAATTTTGATGGACACAATGTCACGACCCCAAAATTTTACCTTAGAAATCGTGATGCCACTTAGTCACAAGTAGACATAAACCTCAAAACCAACTCATTCAGAAAATTAACGAATTAAATATAGCATTTGCTGAAGTAAAATGTGGTAACAATTTTAAGTACATTAAAACATCAAATAGGTAATGAGTTTAACTTGGGAATCACTTAAAATAGGCATGATAACAATCTAAATATAGTAAAGTATCGAGTGAGATAACGAGCTTTATCTTAAGAGCTCACATAAGGTAGAGCGTCTTAATAATTTCTTTATATAGAATTGTTATGTTACCAATACTAGAATAACAACTGTCAACCAAGTGCGATAAAAAATAAAAGTGAAATGATTAAGTAAAAACAATAACCGTTCGACCAATCGTTCCAACATAGAATGTCCATGAGAATCACAACCGAGGATAACTTTACTATCATAAACAATTACTCCCTTTGTTCCAATTTATGTGAACGTGTTTGACTGGGCACATAGTTTAAGAAAAAATGAAGACTTTTGGAATTTGTGGTCCTAAACAATTCAAAAAGGGGCACAGAGTATTTGTGTGGTTATAAAAGCTTCTCATTAAGGGTAGAATTGTAAGTTTAATCAAAATTATTTCCAAATTTAGAAAGGGGTCATTCTTTTTGGAACAGACCAAAAAATATAATAGGTTTACATAAACTGGAACGGAGGGAGTACAATATATCAATTCGTTGTGGCGTGCAACCCAATCCCATACAATAATAACAATTTCCATTGCGGCATACAACACAATCCTGCCTATATCATATCATTTATCCTTATCGTTCCATATCATATCTTTTCATATAATTTCAATATCGTTGCGTCGTGCAACCCGATCCCCAAACAATATAAATTAAACAAACAAACTACAACCAACTACGTCGTATCACAAAATTAAACACTATAACGAAGCTAAACAAAGAACATCATGAGCGAAGAAAATGATAACTCACAAAATAAAATAGCAATTAATGACAATTCATAAACAAAGGTACAAATACCAAGAATCAATTTACAATTAAGTCATGTAATGGATAATGCATGATTTCAACAAGTAATTGCAATTAACAATCGAAGCATATAAGAGTAAATTTGATAATAAACGATAATATATGTACAAACAACTTCAAGTAAATGCAAGCATGATGCCTATTAATCTAAACCGGTCAAATACTACATATAAGCCCGTGTACACACTCGCCACTTCGCATACACGTCTTTCACATAATTCAAATAGTACCATCAACCCAAAACCTAAACGGTGGTTTTTCCCACACAAAGTTAGGCAAGATACTTACCTCAATTGGGCCAATTGATACTCAAATAGTTTTCCTTTAAAATTCACCTCCGCTCGACTCAAATCTAGCAAAACATGACTTAATAATACCAAAAAATGCAAGAGGAATCAATTCCAATTAATAAATCTGTGGTCATTATACAATTCTCCAAAAGTCAACCCCAGGCCCGCCCGGTCAAAACCCGAGTCGAAGGATAGGTCTCGACTACCCATAGCACCATAAGTTCATATATGTGTTTTGTTTTTAAATTCGAGTTCAATTCGACTCTCAAATCTCAAATTTTCATTTTTCAAAACATAGACAAAAATCCCTAAATTTTCCCTTCAAATACCATGATTTTGATGCCAAAATCTTGTAAATAATAATGTAACATAATCGAAAGTTGATTAAAATCACCTACCCAATAATTTGATATGAAAATCTCTCCACAAAATTGCCTCTCACCGAGTCTAGGGTTCAAAATATGACAAAATGAAGCTAAGTCCTGAAATACCCAGCTATAAACAAGTTGCTGATACCACATTTGTAATCTGGGGTTCGCAAATGAGAACCCTGCAAATGCGAAAGCTTGATCGAAAATGAAACCACTGACCAACTGTGATAACGTCACAAATGCGACATATTGTTCACAAATGCAAAACTTAGCACGTCGCAAAAAGCGATAGGAATGTCGCAAATGCAAAATATCCCATGCCCGGGTGCCATCGCAAATGCGATCAATTTATTCGCAAATGCGAACACAACAGTGACACCCTAACCTCGCAAATGTGGATCCCTCCTTGCAAATGCAAACAAAATCTCGCATTTGCGAGACCTAAAGCATCATCCAAGAAACCAATAAAACTAAAACTCTTCCAAACACGGCCGAAACTCAGCCGAGCCCCCGGGGCTCCACACCAAACATTCACACAAGTGCATAAACATCATACAAACTCGCTCGTACGATCATAACACCAAAGTAACATATCGGACACCAAAACGCATGAATCACAATGAACTTCAAGAACTTTTAGAATTGCAACCAAGTGTCTGAATCACATCAAATACAGACAAGTTATAAATAATATAACAGACCTATTCCAACTCCAAAATAAAAATCAGAACCCGATAGTCATAAAGTCAAACCATGGTCAAACTTAGAAAAAATTCTAAACTTTTAAATTGCCAACTTTCGGCATAACAAGTCAAACCAACCTAGGGACCTCCGAATTCAATTTCAGGCATACGCCCAAGTTCACATTCACCGTACGAATCAAACGAAACCATCAAAACTCGGATCCGAGATCAAATATGCAAAAATTCAAACTTGGTCCACGCTTCCAACTTAAAGCTTCTAAAATGAATATCATTCATCCAAATCAAACTTGAACCACTAGAAAATCAAAACCAACGATACGCACAAGTTATAATACACCATGTGAAACTATTCATGACCTCAAACGGTTAAACTGAATGCAAATGCTCAAAATAACTGACCGGGTCATTACACATAATTTCTCATTTGTACTAGTATTTATTCAAGTTGATCTCTGCATCATGCACTGTGTGATCATCCCAGAATATTCCTTGCATTTAATTTCTTCAACTCTTTTTTACTAGATTTAGTTTCTCCCAGACACTCCTCATATTGCATTGATGGCTTGACCCCTTCAATGCCTCTCTTAGCAACTTCTGAAAATCCTAATGCTCTACTATTGAAAAATCTGAAAGGTTGTGCACCTTTTGTGGACATCCCTCAAAAGGAATACATATTAGTAAGTGTCCATCACAATTGCCTCAATAGGTGTCATATGTATCTTCCACGGAACATTTACAATGGCTCTTTCTATCTGAGTTACAAATACTAGCCGGAGTATAAATAACATCTACTAGAGGATGAAACCCCAAATCCAACCCTTAGATATGGCGTACTACTATCATCCCCTCCCGCCCTTCTCCATTTTCCCTCACCAGAAAAGACAAAAGCTTCCAAAAACTTTTCATATTTGACCACCTGCTTTCTTCCAGAGACTAATTCCGACCGATCATTAAAATAATTCCACCAACTACTCATATTTGACCACCTGCTTTCTTTCGAATGCTAATTTTGACCGATAATCGCCAAGAAAATACCAACTATTCATGCCATTCTCTCTATTTTTACTCACAAAATGTCACGACACCAGTCTCCCACGATAGGATATCATAATGGCATCTAATCTCTAATACTAGGTAAGCCTAACATACATGATGAAATAACAAAAATAACAATAAAACTTTAAATTAAACCATCTAGCTACTATAATAGAACTCAACAATACCGTTTAAATGTGGTGAGACTGAGCCATAATCTATACACAAGTATACTGAAAAATCCTTAATACATCACTGTCTAAATAAAGAGTATGCAAGAGAAAAATAAGGACAGAGGTAACTCGGAGACCTGCGAACGCCGGCAGGTATACCTTGAAGTTACTGATACGAAGGCTCTACTAAATGGTGCCTAGCCTAGTATGAGGTACCTGGATATGCACAAAAAGATGTGCAAAACCGTATTATGAGTACACCACAACAGTACCCAATAAGTATCAACCCTAACCTGGGTAGAATAGTGACGAGGTCAGGTCAAGATACCTACTAGGATAATAAAGAAGCTGAACAAGTATAGTACAATATAATTAATGGAAACAGGGAAGTGAGGCAATGAAAAAATACAACAAGATAAGCCACAAGTGAATTTTAGGCAATAGGGCAACAAGGGAGGAACACATCATAAAAATACAAAGAAATCGAGTCCGGAAAACACAAGTGATGTAAATGAAAGATATTAACGAGAATCACAATCGAGGTACCATATTGTATCTCATTTCACAATCACAATCACAATATTTCCTTATAGAACTGCATGAAATTTACATTTAGTTTGAAAATTATATTTTTTCCCGAAATATCTTTCCACATTTAGCCCACCTTATCACACCCCCGTGGCTTCAAGTAGTTCCCCTACTAGAACCACGCGTATCAAGCCCACCTCATCTCACCGCATGCCTATCAACCCTTAGCCTTATACCACCGCATGTGTATCAATATCACAACTCACACTTCAAGTTCCCAAATGCCATAACTTGCTAAAAGAATCAACAATATCAATGTTTTCACAACAAATAGCCTTGGCTCAACCACAATATGTACATGTGTCTAAATAATAGCAAACTGAAATTGAATAGCTCAACAATAATGGTATTTCAATAATTAACAACTTTGCCTCATTGTGATCACGACTTTTACAACTTCAACACCAATAACACAACATGAAGCTATTCCATAAAAACACAACTTCAAGCAACCAATTCAACAATTAAAGAAGTAACGGACAATAAGTAAGACGATAACTTCAACTAAAGCATACAAGAGAAATTAATAAGTAAATGGTAGAACAAGTGTTAACATTGTCAAATAAGGCTTGTGATGGTATATTAATACATGTAAGGGTAGACTAACAATGAAAATATAACATGTTGTGACAATTCAATTAAAGTCAAGAAAAGAGTCCAAGCCTAAACCGGTCAAATATCACATATAGCATGTGTACCCACTCGTCACCTTGAATACACGGCTTTTACATATCACAAATAGAACAATCAACCCAAATCCTAAGGGGTAATTCTCCCACACAAAGTTAGGCAAGATACGTACCTCAAACAAGCTAACTGAAACCACTAGTAAGCCTTTTTTCGCGAATATCCAACTCCGAACGGCTCGAATCTTTCCAAAATAACTTTATACCATAATACTAACCATAGAAAACTATTTCGGATAATAAAGTTTCAATCTTAAATTAAAAAGTCAACTCATAAAGTCAACCACGAGCCTGCGTCTCGTAACCTGACCAAACTTACATAGCTTAGGAAGTTTTCACAAATTTTCCCAATTGTTCCAACTCAAAGCACTAATTAAATAACAAAAACAATGATCGAATCATGTATAATAGTTAAATCTGAGTTCAAGTCACTTACTCCGATCAACTCTTTGAAAATCTATCCCAAAATTACCCAAACCGAGGTCTCTAACTCAAAAGACACAAAATAGGAATAAATCCTCGATCTGCCTCTTTTTAGTCAGTTATTCCGCTCCTGCGGACCAACAGTCACTCATGCAGCTCCGCACCCACGGAAAATCCATCGCAAGTGTGGCTTTTACTTAAGCCAGGGACTTCCGGTTTTGCGGACAAGGAATGCTCCTGCAGTATCGCTTCTGCGGAACATTGGCCGCTTCTGCGGCGCTCGATCGCACATGTGGTTCAACACCAAAAGTCTAAATACCGCATATGCAGTTCCACTTCTGCTTCTACAGATGCACATCTTCTCACCTTCCTCCACACCTGCGGAACTAGAGCACCAGTACAAACCTCACTTCTGCGGCTCTAAGGTTGCTTTTTCGATGTCGCACATACGACCCAAAGTGCGCAGGTGCGATTTCACCAGACTCAATAGTGTTTCAGCAATCAACCAAGTCCAAATTGGTCCCGGATTCAATCCGAACCACAACCGTGGTCCCGGGATTGCGTCCACACATACCATCAAGTTTCAAAAAATATAACAAACCTACTCGAGGCCTAAAATTACATCAAACAACAGTGAAACAGCGTATCGCAACGCAATTCAAACCTACTAAATCCATGAACATTTATGTTCCAAAACTAACGTCGATTCATACCAAACCGACTCCAATTGACCTCAATGTTTTTGCACAAGTCATAAATGACACAACGGACCTATTCCAAATTTCGGAATCAGAATCCGACCCCGATATCAATAAAGTCAATTCTCGGTCAAACTTCCAACCTTCAAAACCTTTAACTTTCTAACTTTCGCCAATTCAAGCCAAAACGACCTACGGACTTCCAAATCATTATCTGAACACTCCCCAAATTCCAAAATCACCATACGAAGCTATCGGAACCCACAAAACTCCATTCTGGATTTGTCTACACAAATGTCAAACTCTGGTAAACTATTTAACTTAAGCTTCCAACTTTGGGACTAAGTGTCACAATTCACTCCAAAACTCATCTGAAACCCAAGCCAACCACCCTGGCAAGTCACATAGCCACAATACAATATAGAGGAGGAGATAAATAAGGGAATAGGGCTAAAATGCTCAAAACAACCAACCAAATCGTTACATCCTCCCCCTCTTAAAACAAACGTTCATCCTCGAACGAGTATAGAGATATACCTGAAGTGATGAAAAGATGAGGATAACGGCTACGCATATCATATTCGATCTCCCGAGTCTCCTCCTCGACTGACCGAACTCTCCACTGAACCTTCACTAAAGTAATGTTCTTTGACCTTAAATTTCAGACTTGCCTGTCCTAAATGGCCACTAGATCCTCAATATAAGACAAATCCTTGTCCAATTGGACTGAGCTGAAATCTAGAACATGGGATGGATCACCGTGATACTTTCGGAGCATGGAAACATGGAACACCAGATGAACTGCAATAAACTAGGTGGCAATTCAATCTTGTAGGTCAGCTTTCCCACCTTCTCAAGGATTTCAAAAGGGACGATATACCTAGGTCTCAACTTGCCCTTCTTCTCGAACCTTATCACACTGCTCTCCAACCATAAATGTGACATCACGAACCTTCCGATCAGTTTGGACTAGGAAATTTTTGTGAGTTATTAGAGAAAGCTGTAAACTATCTAATTTATTGTAAGGCACACAGAAACAGTAGAATAAACTTGCTAAAAGAGATAAAATTTTGTAACGAGGGATTGTCACCCTATGTTACCAAGAGGATAGGCAACCAGGGGTTGGTACCCTGTATTACTGAAAGGAAATGTAACCAGGGGTTGGAACCCTGTACTACTGGAAAGAAAACGTAACCAGGGGTTGGCGCCCTGTATTACTGGAAGGAAATGTAACCAGGGGTTGGCACCCTGTATTACTGGAGAGGAATGTAACCAGGTACCCTGTGTTACTGGAAGAGAATGTAACCAGGGGTTGGAACCCTGTATTACTGGAAATGAATGTAACTAGGGATTGGTGCCCCGTATTACTAGAAGGAAATGTAACCAGGGGTTGGCACCCTGTATTACTGGAGAGGAATGTAACCAGGGGTTGGTACCCTGTGTTACTGGAAGAGAATATAACCAGGGGTTGACACCCTGTATTACTAGAAATGAATGTAACCAGGGATTGGTACCCCGTATTACTGGAAGGAAATGTAACCAGGGGTTGGCACCCTGTATTACTGGAAAGGAATGTAAGCAGGGGTTGGTACCCTGTACTACTGGAAGAAATGTAACCCCTAGATTGTGTTGTACGAAGCCGATCCTGGATCAACTTGACCTTCTCCAAGGCATCTTGAACCAAATCTTTGCCCAACAATCTATCCTAACCCGGCTCAAACCAACCAACTAGAGAATGACATCGCCTACCATATAAGGCCACATAACGAGCCATCTAAATACTCGATTGGTAGTTGTTATTGTAGGCAATGTCCGCAAGCGGCAAGAACTGATCCCAAGAACCCCCGAAATCCATAACACATGCACGCAGCATATCCTTTAATATTTGAATGGTGTGCTTGGACTGTCTGTCCATCTGGCAGTGAAATGATGTACTCAACTCAACTCGTGTGCCTAACTCACGCTTTACGATCCTCCGAAAGTTTGACATAAACTGTGTGCACCGATCATAGATAACAGATACTGGCATGCCATGAGGTTGAACAATCTCGCGAATATAGAACTAAGCCAGTTGTTCTAAAGAATAGGTAGTCATCACAGGAATGAAATGAGACGACTTGGTCAACCTATCCAGAATCACCCACACAACGTCAAATTGCTTCTGAGTGTGTGGGAGCCCAACAACGGAGTACATGGTATCACACTCCCATTTCCACTTGGGAATTTCGAGTCTCTAAAGCAAACCTCCTGGTCTCTGATGCTCATACTTCACTTGCTTACAATTTAGGCACCGAGCTACATACTCCACTATGTCTTTCTTCATTCTCCTCAGCCAATAGTGCTGCCTCAAATCCTGATACATCTTAGTGACACCCAGATGAGAGCACCACGAACTGTGGGCCTCCTAAAGAATCAACTCACGTAACCGATCTACATTGGGCATGCATAATTGGACCTGTGTTGGATAAAGAAGATGAATGATTTTGAAGATTGACAAAGGAACTCAGAGTTGAACCAGGTCCATCACTGGAGACATAGACACATGTAGAGTTAATGGCACATGAGGTTCACAAGCAGGGGATAAACACAATCAGTGATATAAAGAGATATCTCCTGATTGAAAAGGTTGCAAATTGATAAGGAGATGGACTCCTTATTCAGTAAGGACAGAATCAAGATTGAGGAGGATATAAGGAGTTGAGATCAACTAGAACTCGTCCACCAAAGAAGAGTTGCATCTGAATTCTAATATATCTCTCTATCTACTAATCCTATATATTGTGAAGTGTTCATATTGAACAAGTGCGCAAAACATAGAAGCAAAACAAGAATTGAGAGCAAAATTATCAAAGCAATTTTGCAAGCAGTTCGTGTGAGAATTACCTGTGCGACTCTGAAGCTACTTGAACCAGCTAGAAGAACCAGTTCCATCTGTTGTCTTTTAGTCTAGTTTAATTGTAGTAGGTGATTATAAATTGTATCTTTCAGCTTTATCTAGAAGCAATTATAATAGGTACTGAGTGTTCAAGTTAGAGTTAATTTGAAGCTTGTCGCAAATAGCTAGAGGCTAGTTTGCCATAAGTGGATTAGAGTTAGTCCTTAGGTTTACAAAAGAGTTTATTTTGTAAATGTTGTTTGACTCATTGATTTAGTGAAAAGTTTGGGAAAATCCTACTAGGAAGTAGGTCGTGTTTTTTTCACCTTTTGAGCCAGGTGTTTTCCACGTAAAATTGATGTGTTCTTTTATTTCTGCAATTATTATTCCGCAAACTGTAGGAGTTGGAACACATAAAAGAATCTGGTCCTTCTATAACTACTGCATGTGAAAATTGGACATCACACAAATCACCCCCCTCTTGTGTGATATTGACATTTAGAACATCAATTGGTATCAGAGCAGGTTATATTTAAAGAGGCTAACACCTTAGGAAAAGATCAATATGAGTGCACCACCTGGGAACAGGGAAGGACAATCAACTGCCAGGTCATCACTCTTCAATGGCCTGTACTACTCCTGGTTGAAGAAGAAGATGAAGGATCACTTAATTGGGGAAGACTATGAACTATGGGACATACTCACTGACGGCCCTCTGGCCACTATGAAAAAGACTGTTGAAGGAGTAGAAGTTACCAAAACTAGAGCTGACTGCACTTCTGAAGATTTGAGAAAATGGGAAAAGATTGCCAAAGCAAAGAAGTGGCTTGCGTGTGGACTTGGTCCAGACGGGTACATCAGGATCCAAAGCTGCACCACTGCCAAGAAAATTTGGGACACTCTGCAAGTGGCTCATGAAGGGACTGCACATGTGAAAAGATCTAGAGGTACATTACTATATTCTCAATATGAAAATTTTTCTATGAAGGAAGGAGAGACCATCCAAGAGATGTACACTAGGTTCACTACTTTCACATATGAACTATCTCTTGGAAGGAATATTCTTGAAGAAGACAAGGTTGAAAAGATTTTGACAAGGGTTTTGCCAATCTCCTAGGAAAGCAAGATCACTGCTATTCAGGAATCCAATAACATGGCAACCCTCAGGTTGGATGAGCTAATTGGTAATCTCACTGCTTATGAACTTAGAAGGCAGAAAATGAATATGGATGCTCCCAAAAAGGAAAGAAGTCTAGCATTGAGAATCACAGAGGGAGCAGATCTGGAGGAAGATGAGATGGCCATGATCACCAAGGAATTCAGAAACTATCTCATTAGGAAAAAGGGCATCTGAAGAGGTGGAAACTACAATAAGGCAAAGCCTCCAGAAAAGCCCACTAACGAGGGATGCTACAAATGTGAAAAAACTGATCATCACATCAAGAACTTTCCTTTGGGAAGTGGAATGGAAAAAGGAAAGATCTGAAAGAAGGAACCGGAAGAAGGAACTGGTTCATCTTAAGAAAAACAAAATATCAACGAAAGCTATGGTTGCTGCTTGGGGAGAAAGCTCAGATGAAGAATCAGATGATGAAGATGGAGATGAACAGGCGCTTATGGCAATTGGTGAATCGGATGAGGAATCATGTGAAGAACCAGAGGTAAGTATATATCATCTCAAAAATAAGATTAAGTTCCTATCTAAAGAAAAACTCTCTGAATTGTTACTTGACTTCATTGATGATTCTGAAGAAATAAATAAAGAAAAGGAACAACTATCTAAGGAGTGTATAATGTTAAAAGAAAAATGTAAGAACCTGGAGCTCAGAGTAAGTGAATCATTAAATGAAAACATTGCCTTGAAGAACCAGGTTCATCCACTTGAAACTAAGGTCCTAGAGTTAAAATCTGAAAATTTAAAACTAAAACAAGGAACTAGTAAGAAGACAACCGACAACTCTCAACTCATGTTAGAAGAAAATGTAGGAAGACGAAAGGATGAGTTGTATAAGAAAGATGAACAAATAAGAGTGCTAAAGAGGAACTTGGTAGGTCAAACATGAACTGGACCGAACATGCAAATGGAATAAATCTTCTGATGCCTTGACATGGCTTCAAGAAAATCACAGTAGCAACAGAAGAGGACTTGGCTTTGGGAGTCAACTACCTAAATGGGATCCCAAAAGCAAGTACCTCACACTTCTTGAGAATAAAATTTGCACCCACTGTGGTAACACTGGTCACTACAAAATTGAACGCAATGCAAAAGAGCAGGCCAGTCAAAAGAATAAAAGTTTTGTTCGAGAAAATAATTGGCTACCAAATTGGTCCAGAAGGAACTTAATTCATCTTTTTTCTCATAGAAAGGGACCCAAACTAGTTTGGGTTCCTAAGACTAATCCATGGTTTTCTTTTGTAGGTTCAAGTGAAAGGGAGCAGTCAAATATGGTACTTGGATAGTGGCTGCTCAAAATACATGACGAGCAACAAGGAACAATTCCTTTCACTTGAGAACCTCAAAGGAGGAAATGTCTCCTTTGGAAATGGGAAAAAGGTGAAATCATTGCGGTTGGTAAGGTAGGTAAGGATGACACACGTTTCATTGAGAACGTTTACTTGATAGATGGATTGAAATATAACCTGATCAGTGTGTCACAACTGTGTGACAGAGGTAACCTGGTTGCATTCACTTCTACAAGATGCTTTGTGATTAATCTTATCACTAACAAGATTGTTTTGCAGGGAAAAAAGAGTGAATAATATCTATATCGTAGACCTGTCCATACTATCAGAAAACGAACTAACTTGCTTGAGTGTGTTGGACAGTGATCCCCTCCTTTGGCACAAAAGACTTGGACATGCAAGTCTAAATCAACTCAACAAATTAGTCTTCAAGGAGTTGGTGATAGGTATCCCTAACACTAAGTTCAAGGAAGACATGCTTGTGCAAGGAGGAAGCATGTAAGGTCTTCTTTCAAAAGCAAGAAAATGATAAGTACCACCAGGACATTGGAACTGGTCCATATGAATCTATGCGGTCCTATGAGAACACTAAGCAGATGTGGTAAGAGATATGTAATGGTACTTGTTGATGACTACCCTAGATTTACCTGGACATTGTTCCTAACATCTAAAGATGAAGCATTTGATATGTTTACTTCTTTTGTTAGAAAAACTCAAAAACAGTTAGGAAATCAACTTGCATCAATAAGGTCTGATCATGGCACTGAATTTGAAAAAGCAAATTTTGCTGAATTTTGTGATGAACATGGCATAGATCATAACTTTTCTGCCCCCAAAACTCCACAACAAAATGGAGTGATTGAAAGAAAGAACATGACACTTGAAGATATGGCTAGAACCATGCTTCTTTCTAGTAAACTACTTTATAGCTTCTGGGCAGAAGCAATAAACACTGCATGCTATATCATAAATAGGTGCATGACTAGACCACTTGTAGAGACGACTTCCTATGAGACATCACGAACCTTCCGATCAACATAACTCTTCTGCCTAGATTGTGTTTTACGAAGCCGATCCTGGATCAACTTGACCTTCTCCAAGGCATCTCGAACCAAATCTTTGCCCAATAATCTAGCCTCACCCGGCTCAAACCAACCAACTAGAGAATGACATCGCCTACCATATAAGGCCACACAACGAGCCATCTAAATACTCGATTGGTAGTTGTTGTTGTAGGCAAACTCCGCAAGCGGCAAGAACTGATCCCAAGAACCCCCGAAATCCATAACACATGCACGAAGCATATCCTCTAATATTTGAATGGTGTGCTTGGACTGTTTGTCCCATCTGGGGGTGAAATGATGTACTCAAATCAACTTGTGTGCCTAACTCACGCTTTACTACCCTCCAAAAGTGTGATATAAATTGTGTGCACCGATCAGAGATAATGGATATTGGCATGCCATGAGGTTGAACAATCTCGCAAATATAGAACTGAGCCAATTGTTCTAAAGAATAGGTAGTCACAACAAGAATGAAATGAGCTGACTTGGTCAACCTATCCACAATCACCCACACAACATCAAATTTCTTCTGAGTCTGTGTGAGCCCAACAATGAAGTACACGGTATCACACTCCCATTTCCACTTGGAAATTTCAAGTCTCTAAAGAAAACCTCCTGGTCTCTGATGCTCATACTTCACTTGCTAACAATTTAGGCACCGAGCTACATACTCCACTATGTATTTCTTCATTCTCCTCCGGCAATAGTGCTGCCTCAAATCCTGATACATCTTAGCGGCACCCAGATGAGAGCACCACGAACTGTGGGCCTCCTGAAGAATCAACTCACGTAACCCATCCACATTGGGCATGCATAATTGGACATGTGTTGGATCAAGAAGATGAATGGTTTTGTAGATTGGCAAAGGAACTCAGAATTGAACCAGGTCCATCACTGGAGACATAGACATATGTAGAGTTAATGGCATGTGAGGTGCACAAGCAGGGGATAAACACAATCAATGATATAAAGAGATATCTCTTGATCGAAAATGTTGCAAATTGATAAGGAGATGGACTCCTTATTCAGTAAGGACAGAATCAAGATTGAGGAGGATCTAGGGAGTTGAGATCAACTAGAACTCGTCCACCAAGGAAGAGTTGCATCTGAATTCTAGTATATCTCTCTGTTTATTAATCCTATATATTGTGAAGCGTTCTTATTGAACAAGTGCGCAAAACATAGAAGCAAAACAAGAATTGAGAGCAAAATTACCAAAGCAAGTTTGCAAGCAATTCGTGTGAGAATTACCTGTGCGACTCTGAATCTACTTGAACCAGCTAGAAGAACCAGTTCCATCTGTTGTCTTTTAGTCTAGTTTAATTGTAGTAGGTGATTAAAAATTGTATCTTTCAACTTTATCTTGAAGCAATTGTAATAGAAACTGAGTGTTCAAGTTAGAGTTAACTTGAAGCTTGTCGCAAATAGCTAGAGGCTAGTTTGCCACAAGTGGATTAGAGTTAGTCCTTAGGTTTACAAAAGATTTTATTTTGTAAATGTTGTTTGGCTCATTGATTTAGTGAAAATTTTGGAAAAATCCTACTAGGAAGTAGGTCGTGTTTTTTTCACCTTTTGAGCCAGGTGTTTTCCACGTAAAATTGATGTGTTCTTTTATTTCTGCAATTATTATTCCGCAAACTGTAGGAGTTGGAACACATAGAAGAACCTGGCCCTTCTATAACTATTGCACGCGAAAATTGGACATCACACAAATCACCCCCCTCTTGTGTGATATTGACATTTAGAACATCAACCTGCATCTTCAACACACCGTCATCTCCGATAGAAACCTCCATGGCATCGTCGTGATATACAGTGTCCTTAAAGACAAGCAAATGGGGGTCGTCATATTGACGCTCTTTGATGCGATCATATAAAGAAGACAGGAAAACAACGCAAGCAAAAACCTGACTCAACTCCGACACATACAGTCTAACGAACTGATAGGCTAAGGCCTGGACATATAATGCTAATGGCCTCTCCGCTGCCAGTAGATATGCCAAACCGCTCGTACTCTCCGCCTTTCGACTCAAGGCATCTTCCATCACATTGGCCTTCCAGGGAAGATATATAATAGTGATATCATAGTCTTTAAGCAACTCTAACCATTGCTGCAAATTAAAATCTTTCTTTTGAACAAATGCTGGAGACTCCGGTAGTCGGTATAGACCTCACATGGGAGACCGTACAAATAATGTTGCCTAATCTTCAATGCATGAACACTAGATGCCAACTCCAAGTCATGGACATGATAATTCTTCTCATAAACCTTCAGTTGCCTAGATGCGTAAGCAATCACCCTACCATCCTGCATTAATACCGCACCAAGGCCAACACGTGATGCATTACAGTACACGGTTAAGACCCCGAACCTATAGGAAATACCAACACTGGGGCCGTAGTCAAAAGAGTATTGAGCTTTTGAAAGCTATTCTCACACTCCTCGGACCATCTGAAAGGAACACCCTTCTGGGTCAATCTAGTCATAAGTGAAATAATGGATAAGAAACCTTCTACAAGACGACGATAATACCCGGCCAAGCCAAGGAAACTCTGAATCTCAGTAGCTGAAGACGGTCTGGCCAACTCTGCACTACTTCAATCTTCTTCGGATCAACCTTGATCCCCTCACTCGACACTAAATGACCCAAAAGTGCTACTGAATCAATCCAGAATTCACATTTTGAGAATTTTGCATACAACTTCTTTCCTCTCAAGGTCTGGAGCACAATCCTCAAATGCTGCTCATGTTCATCACAACCGCGGGAATAAATCAAGATGTCTTCAATAAACACAATGACGAATGAATCAAGATATTGCTTGAATACTTTTCATCAGGTGCATAAATGTTGTTGGGGCGTTGGTTAGCCCAAATAACATCACAAGGAACTCATAATGACCATACCGAGTTCTGAAAGCAATCTTTGGGCTTCAGCTAATGATACCCTGACCGCAAACCAATCTTTGAGAACACTCTGGCTTAATGTAGATGATCAAATAAATCATCAATGCATGACAATGGGTACATGTTCTTCACCCTAACCTTTTCCAACTGCCGATAGTCAATACAAATGCGCATAGAACCATCATTCTTCTTCACAAATTAAATCGGAGCATCCCAAGGTGACACACTAGGCCGAATAAAACCCTTATCAAGCAACTCTTACAACTGATCCTTTAACTCCTTCAACTCCACTGGTTCCATACGATACGGTGGAAGAGAAATGGGCTAAGTTCCCGTCAACAAGTCAATACAAAATTCGATATTTCTATCAAGCGGCATGCCCGAAAGATCTGCCGAAAATACATCTAGGAAATCTCTCACTACCAAACTAACTCAACGGTAAGAGTATTGACACTAACATCTCTCACAAAGGCTAGGTATGCATCACACCCCTTCTCAACCATCTATTGTGCCTTAAGAAAGGACACAACCCTACTAGGAAGGTAATCCAAAGTATCCCTCCACTCCAACCGCGATATGTCACCATCTTGGCGTGGCAATCAAGAATAGCATGATAGGGCGACAACCAGTCCATGCCCAAGATAACATCAAAGTCTACCATATCGAGCACAATAGATCAACTCTAGTCTCAAAACCCCCAATAACAACTAAACACGGCCGATACACATGATCCACAATAATAGAATCTCTCACAGGCGTGGACACATACATAGGAGAACTCAAAGAATCGTGAGATATACCCAAATAAGAAGTAAGATGATACATATGAATAAGTGGAGCCTGTATCAAATAAGATTGATGCATCTTTATGACAAACCGAAATTGTACCTATGATAACTGCATCTGATGCAACCGCGTTTTTCCTACCTGGAAAATCATATCATCTGGTCTAGCCTCCCCCTCTAGGGCGACCCATACCTGTCTGACCTCCATCCCTAGCTGGCTATGCAAGTGGAGCAACAACTAGAGCAACACCATGGCTTGGGAAGTTTGTGAACCCGGTGGAATACATGGAGCCTGAGTAGTTTGTGGAGGTAAACCCCTCTTGAGTTTGGGGAAGTCCCTCACCATATGTCGGGTATCACCACACTCAAAGAAAGCTTTCAGTGGGCATGGCTGCTAAAACTGGCTCGGGCCTGGTCGGTTGGACTAACTACTGAAAGCACCGCGTGTAGGAGGTGCACTAGACTGTGGCAGTGCATAATGGGAAACCTAAGACCAGGAAGTAGCCGGAGTACAACTAGAAGTTCGAAGTTCTAAATGAACTGGATGGCTCACATAGACTCTGCAGTGACAGGCTGCAATTGGGGCACGAACACTACTATATCCACTAGAATCTAGATGCCTCTTGGACTTCCCGTCCTCTCTCTCTCACGGTCCCGCATACCCTCCAATCTTCATGCGATCTCTACCACCTGCTGATATGGAGTATCTGTCTCCAACTCTCGAGCCATGCTTAATCTAATACCATAGTTGAGCCCCTTGATGAATTAGCGTACTCGCTCTCTAACTGTGGAAACCAAGGCAGGTGCATGTATGGACAACTCACTAAATCTGACAGTAGGAACAAACTCGACGCGCACCCATCATAATCTCGAGATACGCCATTCATCTCGAAGGCTCTAGGGAACAAACTCTCTCAAGAACATCTCTGAAAATTGAGCCCATATGAGTGAAGTTGCATCGGCTGGGCTACCTTCTCCGTAAGCCCGCCACCAATATACACAACTCCTGACAGTTGGAATGTAGTAAAGGCAACCCCGCTCGTCTTCACAATACCCATGGAGAAGAGAATATGATGGCACTTCTCTAGAAAACCTTATGCATCCTCTGTAGCTATGCCGCTGAAAGTAGGAGGATGGTACTTCTTGTACCTCTTAAGTCTAAGCTGCTACTCCTCAGATATTTCTACCATAACCTCAGACTGAACCAAAACAACATGTTGTACTAGTATAACCTCTGGGACCTAATCAACATGGGCCCGCTGCTCTAGGGTACATGCTGTAAGAGTTTGAGTTGCTCCCCTAGCCTGAGATGTGGCTGGTGCAAGTGGAATCAACCCCGCCTGAGCAAGAGTACCAAACATGCTCAAGAACTGTGCAAGGGTCTCCTGAAGTGTAGGGGTGGCAACAGGCGCCTCAAGTGCCTGCCCCCCAACTAGAGCTACTGGTGGCTCCCCCCTCGCAGCTTGGGCAGGTGCTCTAGATGCACCACGTGACCCTCGTTGGCCTATGCCCTGGCCCCGACCTCTCGAGGCTCTAGCAGGGGGCGCGGGTGTCTAATCGTTGGATCTAGCAATGCGTCTCCTCACCATCTATGAGAGAACAAAAAAACAAGAATTCATAATTTCGAAGTCAACAAATTGGCACGTTAAGGAATCAAAGAAGTGAAGTTTCCTAATAGTTCTATAGCCCCCTCCAATATAAGTACAAACATCTTTGTATCGATCCGAAAGACTCTACTAAACTTGCTTATGACTCGTAACACCAATGAACCTAGAGCTCTGATACCAACTTATCACGAACCAATCTCCCACAGTAGGATGTCGTGATGAGACCTCGTCTGTAAAACTAGGTAAGACTAACATACATGATGAAATAACAGAAATAACAAAAAATAACAGTAGAACTTCAAATTAAACCATCTAGCTACTATAATAGAATTCAACAATACCGCTGACAATAACTCCCAAAATCTGGTGAGACTGAGTCATAAGCTCTACACGAGTATACTGAAACATCCCTAATACATCAGTGTCTAAATAAAGAGTATGCAATAGAAAAACAAGGGCAGAGGGTAACTTTGAGGTCTGCGAACGCCGATAGGTATACCTTGAAGTCTCCGATCCGAATGCTCTACTCAATGGTGCCTAGCCTGGTATGAGGTACCTCAATCTGCACAAAAAGATGTGCAAAAGTGTAGTATGAGTACATCACAACAATACCAGGTAAGTATCAAGCCTAACCTCGGTAGAATAGTGACGAGGTCAGGTCAAAACACCTACTAGACAACTTTATCACACCGCGTGGCTTCAGGTAGTTCCGCTACTAGCAACACGCATATCAAGCCCACCTCATCTCACCGCATGCGTATCAACCCTTAGCCTTATACCACTGCATGCATATCAATATCACAACTCGCACCTCAAGTGCTCAAATGTCACAACTTGCCAAAAGAATCAACAATATTAATGTTTCCACAACAAACAACCCTTGGCTTAACCACAATGTGTACATGAGTCTTAATAATAGCAAACGCAAATGGAATATCTCAACAAGAATGGTATTTCAATAATTATCAACTTTGCCTCAATGTGATCACAACTTTTACAACTTCAACACCAATAACTCAACAAGAAGCTATTCCGTAAAAAATCAACTTCAAGTAACCAATTCAACAATTAAAGAAGTAACAGACAATAAGGAAGACAATAACTTCAACTAAAGCATATAAGAGCAATTAACAAGTAAAAGGTGGAACAAGCGTTAACATTGTCAAATAAGTCATGTGCGGGTAGATTAATACGTGTAAGGGTAGACTAACGATGATACTATAACATGCTATGACAATTCAATTAAAGTCATGAAAAGAGTCCAAATAGGCTAAACCGGACAAATACCATATATACATATCACAAATAGCACAATCAACCCAAATACGAAGGGGTAATTCTCCCACGTAAAGTTAGGCAAGATACTTACCTAAAACAAGATAACTCAATCCACTAGAGCATTTTCCGCAAATATCCAACTTCGAACAGGCTCGAATCTAGCCAAAATAACTTTATACCATAAATACAAACCATGAGAAACTATTTCGGATAATAAAGTTGCAATATTTAAAGGAATAAAAAAGTCAACCCCAGGCCCGCGTCTCTGAACCCGACCAAACTTACAAAATCCAAACACCCATTCAACAACGAGTACAACCATACTAAAATTATTCAATTCCGACCTCAAGTCGACTTTCAAATCCTCAAATTATAGCTTTGGAAGTTTTCACAAATTTTCTAAATTTTTCCAACTCAAAACACTAACTAAATGATAAAAACAATGATATATTCATGTATAATAGTCAAATCCAAGTTGAAATCACTTACCCCAATCAACTATTTGAAAATCTCTCCCAAAATCGCCCAAAACTGAGGTCTCTAACTCAAAAGATACAAAATGGGGACAAACACTAGATCAACCCCTTTTCAGCCCAGTGATTCCGCTTCTGCGGACGAACAGTCGCTCGTGCGGCTCCGCACCTGTGAAAAATCCGTTGTAGGTGTGGCTTTCACTTAAGCTAGGGACTTTCGCTTTTGCGGACAAGGAATGCTCCTGCGGTCCTACTTCTGCGGAACATTGTCTACTTCTGTGACCCCCTTCTGCGGCGCTCGATCGCACCTGCAACCCAACACCAAAAGTCCAAACACCATCTGTGGTGCCGCTTCCGCTTCTATGGATGCGCATTTGCGCGCCTTCCTCCCCACTTGCGGATCCAGAGCACCAGTCCAAACCTTGCTTCTGCAGCTCTGAGGCCGCTTCTACGATGCCGCACCTGCGACCCAAAGTGCGTAGGTGCGATTGCACCAGACTCAACAGTGTTTCAATAATCAACCAAGTCCTAAATGGTTTCGGATTTAATCAGAATCACATTCAGATTCCCCGGGAGCCCGTCCAAACATACCATCAAGTTCCAAAACACATAACAATCAACGAGTCACAACCCAATTCAAACCTATTGAGTCCATGAACATTCATCTTCCAAAACTAACGCCGATTCATACCAAACCAAATCTAATTGACCTCAAATTTTTCACACAAGTCAAAAATGACACAACAAACCTATTCAAACTTCCGAAATCAGAATCCGACCCTGATATCAATAAAATCAACTATCGATCAAACTTCTCAACCGTCCAAACCTTCAACTTTCTAACTTTCGCCAATTCAAGCCAAAATGACCTACGGACCTCCAAATCATTATCCGAACACGCTCCTAAGTTCAAAATCAAAATACGAAGCTATCGGAACTCTCAAAACTCTATTCCTGAGTCGTCTACACAAAAGTCAAACTCCGGTCAACTCTTTAACTTAAGCTTCCAACTTTGGGACTAAGTGTTCCAATTTACTCGGAAACTCATCCGAAACCCAAGCCAACTACCCTGATAAGTCATATAGCCATAGTATAATATAGAGGAGACAATGAATAGAGAACAAAGATAAAATACTCAAAAGAATTGGCCGGGTCGTTACATAAAAAGACCACCAATCACTCATATGTTATCATTCTCCGTGTTTTTCCTCACAAAAAAGATCTCCATAACCTACCATCATCCATCATCATCAAGACAAAATAAAAAATATAAAAAGAAAGAGATACATACATGCATGCACTAGCAATGGCCATCAGAATGGACGGGAATACCGTGTAATATGTGGACATTCGTACGTGTAAATTGCATAATAAGCAAATCATTATTGAATATACATTAATTATATAATATAAACTCAGTATATATACGATAATTATATAATAAACAAACTTTCTATAAAAATAATATTATTCACTAAATAATTTTATTATTAATTGATCCATCTATATTAATCCTCATGTTTTTTTCGTAGCATAACTTGTTTGCGAACCAACCACGTAAGGGATCATTTTGGTATGAAGCACAAGAACCATAATACATGTACAAAATCTTGTATTAACTAAAGTATGGTTTGATTGTTTATCTCCAACTAGCATAAAATTTAATATAACTTATACCATGTTTGGCTGTTTTCTTTCTAACTTTGTAACAACCTAACCCGTTAGTGATATTGTTCGCTTTGGATCTAGACACGTACATCTTTAAAATGCGTCACTAGAGTCTAATTCCTGTCTACTTATATACCCATCATCTCTTCCGTGTTTTATCGATGTGAGATTTTCCTACAGTGTCACACACATTCCCCTTAAGGACTCAGCGTCCTCGCTGAGTTTGCCCCACCACTGTTCAAGGTTGCACGCGGATTGGCTAGGCCCGCACGGCTTTAAAATACGTCACTAGAGTCTAAGGCATATCTAATTATATTCCCAACATCTCTCCCGTATTTTGTCGATGTGAGATTTGCCTAGGATGTCACAAACCTTCAACATAACATATTTCATGTTTGGCTGCTTTCTCTTGGTGGTATAAGTGATATTATGTATCAGTAATACATGGATTAAATAATTAAAAGTCCAAAAGGTCCTCATATTTAATTTGAAGCATAAAGCATTATTTTACATAGCAAAATATATGAAGTTAAGAAGGTCAACGGTAAATAGTTAACAAATTTTAATCTATTTAAAAAGTAAAGACATTTTGAATTATATTACAGATCATGAATTACTAGTTCCTGCATAACTATTCCATCAAGACAAAACCTTGCATACCTAAATATTACATAATTAATCTTGGTAAAATTAAATCTTGCATAACGGATAAATTATCTGACCCGATTCATATTTAATACATATAAAAAACGGGTTAACCGACGTATAATATGAGTTCATGAATATGATTATTTTTGGCAGAATTTCTAGTCTCCCAAATTTGAGAAATCCTTAATTTGAAGTTTTACAAATATAAAAGTTATACCTATTAGTTATTCATTGGTTATCCATTCTCTAAATAGATAATATGATTTTATTCATATTTGAACCATTTTAAAATGTTAATTATCCAACCTATTTTTTAATGAATAATATGCATAGTTAAGTATTTTTTTTTGACCATTTTATCACCTTACCCTCCATTAACAGACCAACGCGAAATAAAAAGAAAGTGAAATAGAGGGAGTTTGGGAGAGCGGGACAAGGGCCAAAAAGGAAATAACACTGATACAGAAGTGAAATAGAGGGAGAGGGGTACAAGGACCAAAATGGAAATAACACTGATACACAGTTGCTCCATATCATAGCGCCACAGTCCACTATGTACATGGCGGCACCATTATCCATAACAACTTGAACATTCCTCAACAGCGAAATACTCTCAATTTAACCGATAACGCCCAATTAAACTTCCCCTAAAGAAAAAAAATGGAGGCAACCTCCGTGCTCACCTCCTCTTCTACTTCCTCTTTTCCACCTTCACACATTCTCTTATCTTCCTATAACTCAAAACCCCATGTGGGGTTTATCTTCAATTCTTTATCAAAATGCACTTCTGCTCCTCGTTTGATCTTTTCTTCTTCACAACAGAGTAGTGTTTACACTAACAGCAACAGTAGCAGATTCTCTCTGCTTCGCCCTTCAGCTCTTACTGTTGAAGAAGCTGTCGAACAATCTACTGATACTTTTTCGGTGCAGCCTAAAATTGATAAGAGTGGCAGATTTTGTAGTCCTAGAGCCGCCCGAGAACTCGCTCTGTATGTCCTTTTCCTTTTCTCCTTTTGTATAACTCGTTTTGTTTAATTGTGCCTACTACTTTAGTTATAATTTGAATTGTTACAAATAAGTCAATTTTATCCATTTTATTAGGTTGTTGTTTTATTTTTTTAAACTAAGTAGATGAAGAAGGCCTAGTGTTTACACCAAGCTAATCAGTACATGACACATATTATTGAACCTTAGTTAATTAATACTCCCTCCGTTTCAACTTAGATGACGTACTTTGACTCGACACGGAGTTTAAGAAAAAAAAAAGATTTTTGAAACTTGTGCTCTTAAAAGCTTAAGGGTAAAAGCTTCGTGAGACGTGGTTATAAAAGCTTCTCATTAAGGTTAAAATAGGTAAAATGTATAGTTTAAAGTTGAATTATTTCCAAATTTAGAAATGTATCATTTGTTTTGGAACAGACTAAAAAGGAAAGTACCTCGTCTAATTTGAAATAGGGTGAGTACATATTCTCACCTTAACTTATCATTTAGCCATGTTAAATTAGTTGGTTTTGGTGTAGACACCTAGTGTAGGTAAGTTTTTACCTCGCAACCACTTCATTAGGTTCTTTTTTAATTCATTAGGTTTGCAGCACATTCTTAACGGGTGGATCTTATTTTTCTTTCCAAGCTATGGTGGTTATAAGACTGGAATTCCGGCTTATGTCTGCATTGATACCATGTTAAAATGTCATGTTTTAGCGCTATGCATTGCTTATATAGAACAAATTAACATAACAGAAATAAGTTTAAAATAATCATACAATTACACCACGATTATAAAGAAAAATACAATAATGTAAATACATTTTTACTTAACAGTTACATGGAGCAAATGACAGGTTTAATTCTGTTGCATATTGTTGTCTTAGGATGACAATATATGGGGCATGTTTGGAAGGGTCAGGCCCTGTTCGTCTTTTTGAGAAACGGATGAACATTAGAAGAGGTAATGCCTTGTTCTATTGGCTCCATTTCTAATTTTAAATAAATTGCAGATAAACTTACAGTTCTTTTAATTCTTTAGCTAACAATATTTGATTCTGGTGTGTAGAACCGGGATATGAATTTAATAAAGAGTGGTTAGTTAAGTACAATCACATGAGCTTTGGAGGCCCCCCTGTGAAAACTGAGACGGTTGAAGAAGCTGATGAACTTCTGAAGAATGATGAGAATGAGTCTGAAATAGGTATTTACATGTCTAGTTTTAGCTTACTGCTTCATATGGTTGCTACTTTGTCTTACTATTGTTTTCTCTAGGGATGGTTAACTTGAAGTTAATATCTTTACTCTATTACAATCTAATGATCTCTTCTATCAGTAGCATTGTAGCTAATTTTCTCTAAAATGTCTGATTTGAAGACTTGTTTTGAGCGGAATGACAGAGACTGAACAATTACCTATTTCAGACATGCAGTCTGAAGTTGAGACTTAAAGTGCGAAATTATTTCTTGGTCCCTTATGTTCTTTCACAGTGAATATTTTGTCCTTGGTACCAAAGACACTCTTGAGTCTTTGACAATGCAGGGACGTAGCACGAATTGAACACTGCTTCTGCACATTAAATTGTTTCATTGATATTTGGATTGATCCACTACAAGTCAAGAGTAACAACCTTAGATGGTTGATCAATGCCTAACTAAACTGACTTTTGACTATGTTGTAGAATATGCGTTGACATTCTTCTATTATAATGTGATGAGTTCACTGTGCAGTCCTCCATATGCACGGCATTTAAGATGTTCTTCCTAGGGGAGCTTAGTCTTTGAGATAATAACCTGAATAGTCCTTCATGAATGTGCCTAACCTATGGCACAGAAGGCCACTTATTCACCAATATATAGTGTCAGTGGGGTGATAATTAGGATTGAAGTTGACTTCCCTCCAAAAAGATTAAACAAAATATAAAGGCAATATGCACACTGATCTAAATAGGACACTAGTAGCAAAGTCGACTTCAAACTTTTTCAAAAGGTATGGTTGTCTGCACTATTAAGGCGTCAATTGTTATCATGGAAAGAAGTGAATGATAATGAGTTAGAAAATGCATGTTAATTTTAGAAACCTACAGTCTTTCTTCCCAATTCCTACTTTCTTATCCTTCGAATCAGTTCACCCCTAAGGCAACAAGTTCTGAACATCCTCTTCTTTCTACTCCAGCTTTTTAAGATTCCATTTAATGGGGCACACTATAAACAGCTGGAGCCCATTTTGGCATTATTAGCAAACTCCATTCTTGTGCTCTCTGGTAGTTATTGATATTCCTGCCTCCGTTAAGGGGATAATACAGTTATTTGGTCTGCACGTCGTTCATCTCAGTCATCACTTCAGTCATTCCACCCACAAGACACAAAGGTACTTTTTTTCAGTTGGCGTTGATAGGTACCTAGTCATAGTGTTGCTTAAGAATGTTTTCCTGTACATATTTCATGGATGGATATTTCTCTTCTATAGTTTTATTTTTCTGTGAGGAGGGTCCCACTTGATCCTGAAGTGTCCTTTGTTGCTTGCTTTTTAAGCTGTCAAGCCGGTGAATTCCTTCTGTGTCTCGGACATTTGATTCTTGCTGAAGCTGTTTAGACATCTAGAATATTGTTGATTGGATGTGTAGAGTAGGTTCAATAATGCAACTATGAACCTTGTAAACTAGTGGAGTTGAATGACTTGTAGCACAGGATGAATAAGTATACTACCTAACCCTATAGTTGAATCCCTGAAACCCGAGGTGTCAGCTTATTTCCTCCAAACAAATGCTCTTATCCAGGAAAGAACTAATGATTCTATTGTGCCAAGGATGCTCAGAGCAATTAGTCAACTCGTAGTTGATACACAAGTGTTTGATTTGGTTCTGCTATTTGTTTTTTCAGGCTTTGTTGCTTATTACTTCTTGGAGCTGTCTCGTTTATTAACTTTTGATTCGTAAGTTCTAGAGAAATATTTTGCACCTCTTTCAAATTAATAAAGCATTAGTTACTATTTGGGGAAGTTTTTGGAAGTCCTTTTTATCTATTAAAAACTTTGTCATCCCCAACAAAAATTCCTTGTGTAGCTTATTGCTTTATGAGGGTTTCTAAAAATACTTCTCTAGGAACTATTTTGCAATAAGCCACATAAGACTATTTTTTCCCTCCAAAATGACGTCTATAGTGGAAGTTAACCAGATATATTTATATACTTTTTTAAAAATGAAAAAAGAGCTAATCGAAAAGGGATAATTGCAAAGAGAAAGCTCTTCAAAAATGGCTTTCTGAAGAAAATCGAAGTACTTTGATTAACAATATTTCTACTCAGAATAATCACATATATGAGGGAAATGAACATGATGAGCAGGACCAAACTGCCACCCTTGTTTTGCTCCACCTCTAGCCCAAATCCAGTACATGCACATGAAGAATAAAAGAACATTTTATTCAACAAAAGTTCATCTGCAGAAGCTTGTATGGAGGTCTAGTTCCGCCTCGTGATGAAATAACTTTCTGAAGTTTTTCTTCTTCCTCAATTTCCTGGGAGATTGTTGAGCCTTCATACTCCTAAGTCCTATCCCGTCATAGATACTATACATTGTTGCATTTTAGTGATATTGTCACCGTGCAACATTGTGGTCAATGGTTTTTAGTAGAAACATATGAATGCAAAATTCTATCTCAAATATTAAAAAATGTGGAAAATTCTCTCTCTATCCTTTTCCTTTTTAGCTAATCTCTATATTTGTCCATTCAATCCAATTATCCATTATTTTATTTTTTCTCTCTCAGAAGCTGAAGTTCTCTCAGCTCCACCAAAGTTGGTGTACAGCAAACTTATTTTGCGGTAAGCTCATTAAACATATGACTCTTCTTATGTAGCTTATAGTTTCTACTTTCTTCAGAGTATGGGCAGGCATGGATAGACTGGTAACTTTCTTGAATATTTGCAGTTTCTCACGGAAACTTTTGGTGGCAGTTGAAGAAAAGTGGGATAATAACGTGCTTGCAATAAATAAAGTGGCACCCGATGATTGGAAGGTTGGATGTGTTACTTATGTTTTTTGCTCTTAGTTGTAATACATAGATTCTTGTTTGCTGGACACAAAAGTGATAGCACCATAAAATTCGGGATTCTTTCTTCCATGAACCCACACAACCACGTTCTGCCACCAGTCCCAACTCTTTAGAATGGCATTCAGACTGAACCGATTGAAGATGATCAAAAGAACATTCTCCCACTTCTACTTCTACATGATCATATAACTAAACAAGAACATTCTCCCACTTCTACTTCTACATGATCGTATAACTAAACATGCAGTTCACTCAAAATCTTGCCCTGCTTGTTCCTCTAAGGGAGCCTCAGTATCTACTTTCAACAAACACCTTTGATACTATAAGTAGAACAATGCAATATCTTTCCTTCAAATGAATGAAGAAATTACAATATGCTTTTCTTGATTAACAAAAAGTCACTTATGGTGCGTCATCCTGAATGTACCAATATGGACAAGTTTGGGAGATTTTATATTTGAAAGACAACTATGGACTAAAAGTGCCTAGGAAAATAGATTGCAATGGACCTGTCTAGTCCTTCTGCCAAGTTAGCCTACCAAATTAAGTGAAATAGTGCCATTCCACTTGCATTGTCCTGCTCCCTTTCCCACCATCTTGCCAAGCACTTTCAAACTATCTACACACTGAGTCGGGGTTATGCAATATGAGGGAGCGGTTAGGATATAGTGAAGGTGGCAATGAGAATCAATGCGGCTGTTAAACTTCCGTCAAGTTGGTCAACTTGGTGGATGGAAGGACCAACTTCGTTTGTATTGCATGAATTCAAGGTTAAATGAGCTGTAAATAAAGTACAGTTCAAGGGCCAAAATTGACATCTGCCTGTACAGGTTCTGTTGGGCGATGATAGGAATTTAATCCGCCTACTTCTGCTGTGGTGTGGTTGTTGGGTATGAGACAGGAAATAATATATGAATTCTAGCAGCAAACAAGCTTTCATTTAAATTCGAGTGAAAAGGAATAATTTACAATTTATGAATGCTTTTTATGAGTAGATAGGTGAGATCTGCACTTTCATCAATGTGTAAAAGCTGGGGATGTTTAATCTTTCATTTTGACTTT
This sequence comes from Nicotiana undulata, assembly GCA_005239495.1. NCBI lineage: Eukaryota > Viridiplantae > Streptophyta > Magnoliopsida > Solanales > Solanaceae > Nicotiana > Nicotiana undulata. The sequence goes on along the minus strand of ML271390.1, from coordinate 15,233 downwards.
ATCGTCCTGGTGTTGTTTGTGTTTTTTTTTTTTGGGAATAGTCCGTCAGGTTCAGATAGAACCATCGGTTGCACTTTTTGTTGGTATCTTGAGATGACAGAATTTGTTAATACGCCAGTCACTAATGCCATGAATTCTTCTTCCAGAATGAGCCAGCAGGCAGGATCCTGGAACTCTCAATTCTTCATTTATCAATGGCTGAAATATCAGTATTAGGAACACGGCACCAGATAGTCATCAATGAAGTAATTTTTCTCTCTCTTAACATTTTTTTGGACTACTCTTGATTCTTGGATAACTAGACTACTTAACCTCCGCATTCCCCATGCATGAAAAGCTGAGGGGCAAAGTATCTCTTCTTGCTTCCTTGTCCTTACTTTCTGTTAATTAACACTGGAGGAGCATTTCAGTTGAGGCTGATTAGGGTGGAAGTAGAAATAATGAAGTAGTTCAAAAGATAGGAAGGGAGGCTAAGCCAAAGATGTGAATTGTTTCATTACGATTCCACTTATGGATTTGAGACGACTTGAAATTCTCCCTTTCTGTTGAGTTCCCTATATATTCCACGACACTTGCATGCAATTATAGTCCATCATTCATAGACGCGAATCCAGGATCTAGAGTGAGTTCAGAATGAGAGTGTCCTTTTATATATATACATTTTATTATTGTGCATCTATATATACATAGCTCGAGCAGAAGGTAGGGTTTAGTTGAACCCGCCGAAATCCACCTTACCCTGTAATTTCTTTCCTCATCTTTCAATCCCGCTCATCACTTAACTGTTTTTTTCTATTAAGCACTCAATTAGCAGTTGAACTCAAATAATGTTATTCCCCCATTCTTGAAGGCTGTTGACCTTGCGAAACGATTCTGTGATGGGGCAGCACCCCGTATTATCAATGGTTGTCTCAGGACATTTGTAAAGGATCTTGAAAGAGCAAATGCCCGAGCTAACCAGTCACTGTTTACTTGACAAGTTGAAAATCTCAAGAATTTGATGAATACTCAAAGAGTTAATATCTCAACCTACAGGAGACGCTCTTTCTGAGCATTCCTTGCAAAAGCCATGAGAAGAACCGGCAATGCCTTGAGATGCAGCTCCTAGGACAAATTTGTGCGATCATCCAATATATAAGGAAGAATTGTATATCAAGATGTTAGCATTGCCCACGTTCAACTGTATGGTTAATATTGTCATGTCTATCCTGAAGCAATGTATATTGTACACACTGTGTAATTGGCTTAGAGCCGTTGACTTGGAATTTCAGGTTGTAATAGCTTTTTACAGAACCAATATATGCTACTGTTTTTTTCTTTTTCTTTTCTTTTCTTTTTATTCAAGTCATCACCCAGGGTATGTTGCGCTATGGTGGTGGGAGGTTTGGCATTACCCCTACTTGTCTATTAGATAATCCAAAAGAATACACAGTGGAGGACATAAACCTTAGCCTCTATAGATACATGGAGAGTAGTACGCCATGATCCTATGGTCTCTTATACCACCTCCGGTTGCTTCTCCAGGATTGCCTTTACAGCAGCCATCTACATTTAACTTGAGCATACGACTAGCAGGTATGCGCTATTTAATAATCTTGATGTCTAGTTGTTGCTTAGCCCTTTCTACTCTCATATAGATCCGTTCACTTGTTGTTAGCTCTCAAAGAGGGGAATTGGCTATACAAAATCAGGCTAATTAACCAGCTGACTCGATTAATGATTCTCTGAATAGATAAAGTAGTATGTTCAAATCTCCTGTTGCATCTACTCTTCTAAATCTCCCAACAGATGATAGAGGGAGTACATTGAAGAAGTAGTTCATGTATGCTATTTGTTGGCTTAGTAAACCACCATTTGATAAGCATAGCTCTGGTAGTTCATGTATGCTAAAAATTTTACAATACTTAGCTTCCATAAAGTCCTTGAGCATAGAAGAGTTAGTTATGAAATTCCACCAGTTCCTGGCGGCGAATGCATCACAGTAGCTTTGAATTGGTCTAAAACTTGCACCCTCCTGGTCAGCAGGAAAGCACAACTTTCTTCAAGCTATCCAATGATGCTTTTTTTTGCCTTCTGATTCACTCCAGAAGAAGTTCGTCATCACCCTATCCACAGAGATAATATGCAGAGGTAAGGAAGCAAGCACTGCCTTAACAAGAACAACTTTCCCTCTGAATGAGAGAGTTTTCGTGTGCCACCCTGTGACTCTTTGTGACAATTTAGCCACCATGTCAGAAGAATATGAAATCTTTTTCCTACCTATGTATATAAGACGGCCCAGGTAAGTAAAAGGAAATTGATGTTGAGTGAATCCAGTAATCTGCTTCATCTCTTGAATAAAGATATCAGTGGCTTTAGGGTGGACATTGAACCCCGATTTGCTTTTGATAATGAGTTGTCCGGAGACCTTTTCATATCTCTATACAGTGTTCATCATCCTGGTGATAGAATTTGAATCTCCTGAAGATAAAAGAATGGTGTCATCTGTATGGCATAAGTGTGTGATGGTAGCTCCATTTCCGTTAGTGGTAAAAGGGATGAAATTATCCACTAATAGCATTCCATTGTTCTGGAAAGGAGCTCAACACCAATAACGAATAATGAAGGAATAAGGGATCCCCTTGTTTGAGCTCTTTGGTGGATTTAAAGAAACCATGTTAATAAGAATATGTTGGATAAAGAAACATCAAACTAAATATTTTGTGATTGTCCTAAGAGAGTGGTCCATGATTTGCATTCACTTTCCAAAAAGTTTTAGAGGACAAACAAACTGCCTAATGATCCACACATGAAATCAAAGGAATTTGGTGTAGTAATAACTACTCAGAAAAAAAGAAACGTGAAGGCTTCTAATGATTATTATGGTCGAGGACAATAATCACAAATATTGCTAGATATGTTCTCCAAGAGGACGGGTCTTGACGGAATGTCTCTGTTTTTCACCATCTTAGTGAAATGGACCGGTTTTTAATTTGAACATCATAGTTCTTCAATATTTAGAGCTTGAAATTCTTGTTTGATAGTGGAAAGTAGAAGATTAAGGATCCATTATTGTTAAATCATTTGAATATTGATAAATTTTTGTGTTCAAATATGATTTAGTAATTTACCGTAAAAAGCTCAAACTTCATTGCTGGACCTAAGAAAGTTTCGAAGAAGACAAATTGGGTCTTTTTTTTTTTTTTTTTTTTTTTTGATTTGGTGATATTTAATTAAATTGGTGATTGAAATTATTTGTATTGGTAGTTGGATGCTTTATTTCAAATTTGAGATCATTTGGAGCAGATTTATGGTTGTTTGATCAGAATTGAAGTTGCAAACTCGAAAAATACTTTGTTAAAATATCAGGAAAAAATGATGTCAAGCGATAGACTTCGGCGAACAACTTAAAATATAGATAGAATAAATATAGCATAAACTCTACCAATTTGGTAGAAAAACACTGAAGAGCAAAACCATCCCAACCTGAAAGATTTGAAGAACAACTTAACAAAAAGGTAAAGTAAATATAGCATAAACTTTACCAATCCAATAAAAAAAAAATACTAAAAAGCAATAACTGTGTGTTAGAAATTTTAGAAATATACGACTAAGACCAACCTCTTACGGGGTCATTCTTATCAATCACCCAATAATCATGAAGAAATTGACAATGTTTAAGCAAGTAAAGGCATGTATAGGACTTTTAAATCAAATGGTGCAGGCCTACTATTAATTTGTTGCAATGAGTATGAACCTGGTATACGTTAATTTAAATAATTCAATTATAGTTATAGAATTTTGTTTTTTAAAGAAAAGGGTTGTATACTTCCCCAAGACAGAGATACATCTTTCTACAAATCCTCAAAGAAAAAAGAGAAAATGACTCACTTTGATAATCAAAACTAATTATCAAAAGTCATTAAATGAGGGACCTGCAATCATCCAAAAAAGATGAATATAATGCATGTTAGAAGAGTGTAAAACCAGTAAACTGGAAAATCGAAGTAAACTAGAAAACCAAAAAATGCTGAAACTGAAAATATCCGAGTGTTTACCTCGAAAACGGTAATTACAATTAAATTTGATTATGTGATTCTAAAAATATGTGATTTATTTTAATGATAGTTGTTAAGCAGTAGGTGCTAAGGATGAGTTAAAGAAACAAGGTAAAATTGATAAAGGGTTGAAATGAGCAAACCAGACTGCTCAGAATTGGGGGTTCCGAGCTGGCCGGGATGAGTCCTCGAGGTCAAGGCTCGGGGTTAATGGTGAATGGTCGATGAAGTTATAACAGTTCTGGGGGCCTCGAAAGAGGCTATTTATGATCAATGATGAATAATAAATGAAGAACAATTAATGAGATACAATAAATGTAAGTAATAAATCAGTAAAGAGAAAATAGAGAATGTTTGAGTTAGAGAACATAGAGTGTTCTTGTTCCTTCTATTGAATATCGTGTGTGCAAAATGATAAGGGTCCCCTTTATATAGGAGGGGAAATCCCCAACATAGTACATAAGCATTTATTACAAAGATACGCAGCTGGTACAACTATTTAATGTCATAGTACGGATTTGTACTTTGTTGCAGACTTGGTCGCCTTAGCCCTCGTGCCGCTTGCTCATGACAGTCACAGACCTGCATAGCCTCGAAGTCGAACATAGGGAACACTCGGGGTCGGGCCTCGAGCTGTACCTCGAGCCTCATGCGGATAAACTACGAAATTCCATAATAAATGTAAGATCGGTCTATCTGATTTTAGCCGTATACACCGAGTCCACATAGTTTATTATGTGTCCTTAAGGAATTTAATCCGCCTTACTATACCCGAGTTTATGGATGACATCCCCCTAAGATTAAATAGATATACAAGTCGCAGAAATGGTTGTACCTCAAACGCCTACGACTTCCCCGAACTCAAGGCAGTAACAAATCACACAATATACTCGATTTTTATTTTTAAGAAAGTATGCAAAAGTTCAAAAAATTTGATACAAAAACTGAAGGAATACTTCTGTATTTATAGCTGAAATTGGACTGCAAGTGGTGCAAAAAACACCAGTTCAGAAATTGTGTCTGCTTAGGGAAGGCACTATGACATTTCGAAAATTACTGTTGTCGTTGGAATATTCCTGAAAGATTAGTCGCAAAATTTAAAATAAATTTTGCACGGTAATAATATTAGAAAATGGCAAACAAAATAATGAAAATGAAAATTAATTTGGTCCAAATAATTGGCAATCAACAAACCATATCTGAAGCGCGCGAGGGGAGACTCTCTTCTCAACTCTTTATGAGCTAGAAGATGTGCTTCTATATATAAGCAGACAAATATCCCTTTTCACCCGACTGATGAGGGACATATTCCACGACCCAAAATCTCAACCTATCGTGATGGCACCTAACACACTTGCTAGGCAACCCGACAATCACATGACATATAAACAATTGGAATAAAACATGTTTCAATAAATTAAACAGCGGAAAATCTCATAAATATCTGATAAAAATAACTGAAATACTACTACAACCACAATAACATCTGGTGTCAACGAGTACATGAGCATACTAAATCTCAACATAAACTAAAGTCTAGTACAATTGTCTGAGTAATAGAGCAAAACTGAAGAAAATAAAAGGAAGGAGAATCAAGGTCTGCGGGCGTCATAGCAGCTACCTCAAAGTCTTTGAGCAGGTACGAGCACAAATCTAGAAATCACCATGCCCAGATGTACCTGGATATGCACACGAAATGCATAGTATAGTATGGGTACAACCGATCCCATGTACTCAATAAATAACAGAACTAACCTAGGGTTGAAAGTAGTGACGAGCTCAGAAGGATACAACCATATCCACTATAATGACAACACATATATAATAATCACAAAGACAATAAATAACTCAGATAAATTTCCATAATTAGCTCATTCATGGCATACAAATTTAGACATGCTTTCAAGTTCACAATTAAAGACCAACACTAATAAGAACATGTCAAGTATAGCTAGCATGGGGAATGTTACGTCTCTATACATACATGTAAAATATGCATGCCAAATGTATGATTTCACGGTGATATCCCCTAGTACTCACTCTCTCAAAAAGACTCAATCCGTCTATCAAATACCCACACAATCCACACACAATCACTCAGCACTGTACGGGTGCCTGACATCAATGCACCTCATCAAAGCACATGCATAATATCACTTTGCTTGCGCTCACAGTTGGTATGTCAGACTCCGGAGGGGCGAATCCTTCCTAAGTGCTAGTATAAACCCTATAAAGCATGCTGGGCGTGCAACCAGATCCATAATAATAAATAAGCCAATAAGGGCTATTGTGGTGTGCAGTCCGATCCACAATAACGCTCAAACACAGCTCTTAGGCCCATCACAATCATCAATCTCTCAAGTATCAAGGGCTCATAATCTCCTACCACTCATCCCAAACAATGATAACATGTGATGTGATAATGAATGAAAACAAAGATTAAGATATGATATGCAAAAGAAGAATCATGACCGGGTACATAATTGTAGTTAAAAGAGATAACTCAAAATAGCTAAAATTACCTTAGTGGGTCTCAATCAAATAAGCATAAGCATGATTTCTAATTTGAATCACAAGCCAATCACTCTAACATGTAGGAATTATGCAGATAACACAAGACTTGATATCAACACAGTATAAGGATCCACCTAGATCATGATTACCATGAGGCATGCCGACACGCCCGTCACCTAGCATGTCCAAGGATTTATACCCCCAGTTCTCAATTTAGAAGTGTTACTTACCTCAAAGCGCGTAACTCACTACTCAGCAAGCCCTTGCCTTGTGAATCGACCTTCGAACGACTCAAATCTATTCACAAACAACTTAATATAATCAATATAAGCTATATGAATCATCTCCATACGATAAAGCTAAAATCTTTAGCCAAAATAAAAAAGTCAACCCAAAATAACAACCCCTGGCCCTCACTTCGGAACCCAATGAATCTCATAGAATCCGAGCACCCATTCAATTACGAGTCCATCCGTACAAAAATCATCCAATTCCAATCACAAATCGACTCTCAAATCCCTAAATCTTACTCTCCAATTCATAGTCCAAAAATCCCCAAATTTCCCTTCAAACACACCTAATCTAGGTGTATTAATCAATGGGTAAACAATATTTATCAATAAATGGGATGAATCTTTACTTACCTCTTCAATTATCGTGAAATCCCTCTCAAAATAGCCCCTAGCCAAGCTTCACAAGTCCAAAAATGAGAGAAAACTCGAAACCCTTTGAAACATAGTTTCTACCAGTGAAATCGCATTTACGATCCAACCTTCGCTTTTGTGTAACCGCATCAGCGGTCAAATTTCCATATCTATGAAAACACTTAAGCTCCCGACCTAGTGCACCTATAGTCCCCTGTAATGCATCTGCATGACTACTTTGATAAAGATCTAGAAGCCCTAGCCCTCGAAGAATACGAAGGAATATTAGACCTAGAAGATGACGGAGGAGTAGTATGAGAAGAGGAAGAACCCCTGGAAGGTGTAGAACTTAAACTCCTAAGTCTACCACCCCTCCTACTCCGGATTGGAGCAGAAGAAGGAGTTAATTCGTCTACAATAATGACCTTTTTGGGTTGCTGGCTTGAGGAAGACATGTTTACAAGAAAGAAGAATTTACAAACAATGAAAGGAAGTTAGAAGTTTTTCGTGAAAGCAAAGGAAAGAAAAGGGATATTTATACTCAGAGGCGACCGTCAAAAAATGGAAAAAACAGTGATGTGAAAGTCATAATTGAAAATGTCACTTCGTGACTGATGCAACCCCAAAAATCCCTAAATGGCGCTGAATAATCGTAGAACTAATCCGAGAATGCCACGTGGCACAAGCATTAAATGGAAGTGACAAACGACGTATACACTCAGAGTCGGATGCGATGGTACGAGTGAAGCGGAGGCAAAATATTCCCTCCATAAATGAGTATCCACTTACCAAATATTTAATTGATAAATAAATGGTAAGTGGGGGGACTATCTGTATTGGTAAATATAGGCTTCACGCGTGTACCAATTCTGATGACGAGGCAATCTATGTGGAGCAATAGAAATGTGACAGTTGGTCATATATTTACAAAGAGGAACGCGACAAAGAGGGACAAAACAACATACCCACGAAATAATTAGATGGGGGAGCCCCAATCTAATCGAGGAAATGAAGAGACACGATCAGAATGAACCAAGGCAGAATAAAGGGCAAATTCAAAGATCTTCAATCCATGAGCCAAATGTTACAAAATCTTCACGTAACAGTTACGATTTACTACTGTAATGTTACATTAATTACATTATTAGTCATTAATGCTCAATCATTAAGAAGGGTAGGCATTATATTAAGAAATTCCCTATAAAAGGAAGTAATTTCCTACCTAAAACTCTCCAAAACTCAAGCCCTAACTCCCTTAATTTCACTTTAAAATCATCAATCAAATCACAAACACGAAGATGGATTCATGAAACATAACCAAAAATGAGTAAAGAACAGTTATCCAAATCCCTATGGTGAAAATCGCCTCTAAAATCGCTCAAATTCGAGCTCCCCAGCTCAAAATATGACCGAATGAATAAACCCTTATTTTATATATTTTTCTGCCAGCTATTCTGCCTCGTTTCTCATGTCAAACTATTCCGCAACTCGCTTTTGATGCCTCCAATGGATCTTTTGTGAAATTCTAGTCAAGTTAGGCTTTTGAATCACTCAATTTGACCTTATAATGAAGGAGATTTATAGGTTTTAATATTTGCAACTAGTGCAGATTTTTAAATAAGCCGTCAGTGGCTATTTCGTAATTAATCTTAAAAATTTGGCAACCTTAGTAAAATGACCATAAAATCCTCATATGATATCCAAATTCGATGATTCTTTTTGCTACGAGTCCGTAATGATGATACAGGTCTAATACTTCAATCAAAACAGAAACCAAAGCTTATTTGTTCAATATGATATCATTTATGCTTGAAGAAACGATGTCGGAACATAAGAAGGCTTCAACCTAAACATGGTAACTCAAAGGAGAAAAAATGTTCATGTGAAAACAGTCTCACTACAACATTGTATGCACTCTATAATAAAGTGGCACCTACCGTGGATAATGAACGGGAAGTAAAGTCAAAAGTAATATTTGAGATCATATGAGCTGCACAAAAATTCTGGCATGCGTGGGAACTAAGATAAGTTAAGTATACACGCAACATGGAGGCAGAAAGACCGGGAAAAGTAATAACTTATGTTTAAAGAAAGTTGAGAGGAACAAAAGTAATTATTCGATCAATGGTCCAGAGTTAGTTACGTTATGAACACACTTGCAATTTCGGAGTATACATATATGTTAACAATCATACATCCATAGAAGACTCAGGTATAGGTAAAAAGAAAAAAATTGAACCCATGGCATAGACAAAGGATTGAATTGTTAGAAGATTGAATCATGGATATTCCATAGCGTCCATGAAGGGCTAAAGTAATAACTAGTACCATGAGCCGCAGATCGGAAGATAGCTTAAGACATGTTTTATAACGGCTCTACAATAAAGCCATTTAGAAGAGTACTAGCCTCATAAGAAGACAATGTGAAGCTCTCACCAAATCATGTAAAGAGGTGCAAGTATTATAATAGAAGTTCAAGTTGTGAATGGGAATTATACCTATGTGGAAGGGAGGTCATGAAAGAGATAGAAGGTGTGATGAGAGACTTTAAGGTAAGTAAGGTAAAGGTGAACAACGTACAAGATACTCAAATGCAAAAGGTTGTGAATAGTCCATACTTCGGATAAAAATCTAGAAGCGCGGGGATTCAATATCCAAGATTGATAGCGGCATCGACAGTAGCATATCTTCCAGCCTATGGTTTCTAGGTATCGAGAGATCTGGCCAAGAGATCCATACGCCTCACAGTATTATATTATGATGATGTTACGCCTCACTGTATTATATTACGATGATATTACGCTCCTCAGTATTAAATTGCGACGATGATACACCATGCAGTATTGTACCTTGGATTTGTCGTAAGATAATTGACATCAGTTCAAGGACAAGATTATTTGGAGATTATAAGTATTATGCTATTTCAAACAAGTGATGAGTAAATTCGTGAAGGTGAGAGGGTAAGAAAATCAAAGAAAATAAATTTCGTCGAAGTTTGACATTTTGAGATAAAATACGGTCCGAGCTAAAATACCCGGTATTTATGGACTAGTACCATACAAGGTACCACATGGCCATGATAGTAAGGTGTACAAGGTGTGTTAAAAGTGAGTAGTATTTTATGTAATTTGAGACAATTCTTAATTAGGTGTATAATTAGTTGATTATTGGTTAATGAGAGAATTAACAAGTTAATTATTAATTAGTTGTTGATTAACTTAAGTCCTTGGATAAAGACCAAGCCAAAAACATGGCAGCCAAGTCGTTGGTTAAAATAAGACTCTTAAGTCATAAAGAAATGTGGAAACTTTAGAAAATTAAGTGTCATAGTCATCTTATCAAGTAGAGCCCACCTAAAGGTTGAAAAACCTTTCTAATTCACAATTGAATTGTCATCTCTTGAGAACAAGATTCAACAAGGATAAACTTTGTAACAACAACGTTATCAATTGTTCATTTCTTAAGCAAAAGCTTTAGCAAGGATACATTTTGCAATAGCAACATGGGATTTGCGATTCTAAGGTAGTACGGTGAAATCTTTCTCGAGAATATCATACGGATTTTTTCTTACTTCGATTTGCCGTTACGTGTGTTGCAATTGATGTGTGTTACAGGGATTGTCAAGAGAATCGGCTCAGTTATGTTAAGTCAATCCCTTCTTTCTTTTGGCATGATCTATACGACACAATCAAAATGAGAAAATGCACAATTTCCATAAAATAACTCTATTCATAGAGATACTAGAGATGTTTATGTTCTTGATTCCTCGTGTGTCATATTATTCAATCATTTATTCATGGGTCTAAAAATTACGTAAGTTGGTAAAGTTTATTTCATGATATTTATCAGAGGCGTAATGGTCTTATGACGTACCGAGAGATTTTATTAACGTATTTCATATGCATTTCATGCATATATATATATATATGTATATGGGATATGGGAACGGTTATGGCGTTATATATGCACCACCACATGATCAGCTGGTATACGTTAATGATTTTACCCACAGTGGCCGAGATGATATGATGGGATTCCCTCACAGGCTTGATGATGTTATGCACGACATGACATTCATACGCACATGCATGACACTATGACTATTTCATGATTTACAGAATTATTCAGACATACATGTCGAGTCTTTTACTCCATTTTCACTCATATCTATTGTTTATTTATTTTCATTCCTTACATACTCGGATCATTGTTTGTACTAACGTCCCTTTTGCCTTGGAACGTTGCGTTTCATGCCCGCAGGTCCCGATAGATAGGTCGAGAGTCCTCCAAGTAGGCTATCAGCTCAGCGGAAGATGTTGGTGCGCTCCATTTGCTCCGGAGTTGCTTATTTAGTCAGTATAATTAGGACATGTATTGATTTGTATGGCAGGGCTCACTCCCAACTTTATGATACTTATGTACTCTTAGAGGCTTGTAGACAGATGTCATCTATACGAATACTTGTATGGCCTTGTCGGCCTATGTTTTGAGTTTATAAATGATCATTTTGTCCTATTAGGCCCGTATGTCACGTGTATATGATGATGTAATAAGAAAGATACATTATGTTGGTACTCGGTTGAGTAAGGTACCGGGTAACCGTCACGACCCATTGGTTTGGGTCGTGACATGTACCAATACAACCCAAAACACAATACGGACTTAGTCGAAGCCTCGAGTCACGCTCGACAACATCAAAATCATGAATCGACGATCAAATCCTCCTTTTAACTTTCAAACATTAAAACTTTGACGAACGCATCCGAATTACATTAAACATATCAGAATGACGCCAAACTTTATGTACAAGTCATAAATCACGGTATGAACCTATTTCAAGGCTAAGAACCCCAAACAGACATCGATAACTCAAGTCCACTTCAAACCAAACTTAGGAAATTCCAAAACCTTCGAATTGCCAACTTTCCACAATAAGCGTCGAAATGCTCCCGGACCACCCAATCCTCAACCAAACATACCCTAAGTCTGAAATTATCGTACAAACCTATTGGAACCTTCAAATTCCGATTCCGAAGTCGTTTACTCATAAGTAAAACCTTGGTAAACTCTTCCAACTTAAAGCTTCCGAATTGAGAATTTTCTTTCCAAGTCAACTCCGAATTTCACTAAATTCAATTCCGACCACACGTACACGACATAATACCTGAAGTGAGTCTACTCAAGGCCTCAAACCGTTGAACGACGCGCTAACACTCAAAACGACCAGTATTACATTTAACATAAAAAAATTCAATTGTTAACTATGAAGGATTGAATGCACTAGTAAACTATTTTTAAGAATTTAACTTTTATCAATATTCTAAGCTTTCAATTCTTTTTTTCTATTTTCTTGGTTAATTGTCGTAACGACCCGATCGATCGTTCCGAGGGTTTTAGCCCCGTTTCCCCCATTTCTGATTCATTCTGTGTAGTTCAGCCTTTTTATGTTATGTTGGGTTGGTTGGCTCGGGTTCGGAGTGATTGTGAAGAGAAATGAGACACTTAGTCTCTTAAGTTGGTTAATTAGTTAGAAAAGTCAACCCAAAGTTGACTTATAGGTAAACGATCTTGGAATTGGGTTTTTACGATACAAATAGCTTCGTTAGGTGATTTGGGACTTAGGAGCGTGTTCGTAATGTTATTCGGAGGTCCATGGTAGAATTAGGCTTGAATTGGCGAAATTAGATTTTTGGCGATTTCCGATCGGCAGTGGAAAATTATCTATCGAGGCCGGAATGGAATTACGGAAGATAGAACAGGTTCGTAGTGTCGTTTGTGATATGTGTGCAATATTTCAGGTCATTCAACGTGGTTTGGTTGGTTTCGGCATCGTTGGCGAATTTCGGAAATTTAGGAAATCTTAGGCTTGAAATTCGGGTTAATTTGGTGTTTTGATATTGTTTTGAGTGTTCTAAAGGTTCGACTAAGTTTGGGTGATGTTATATTAGGTGTTGGTATATTTGGTTGAGGCCCCGAGGGGCTTGGGATGATTTCAGATGGCCATCAGGGAGTTAGAACTTTGGAAATCTGCTGGTGCTGCTGCTGTTTCTGGTTTTCCGCACCTGCCGAGAGGTGATCGCAGGTGCGGCGATCGCAAGTGCGGTTATGGTGTCGCATGTGTGTCACGACCCCAAATCCTAACAGGTCGTGATGGCGCCTATCGTGGAACTAGACTATCCAAACATCACATAACTACCTATTCGTTCTATTAAAATTTTTCACAAATCAATAACAAACAGCAAACAGAGTATAAATAATTTCATTAAGTCTTTACGCCCTAATAATAATCTAACAGTCTAAACAAAACCTCCCAAGAATGGAGTCAACATGGTCACGAGCATATAAGAAATAAAACTAACTCTGCTAATGTGTTAAACAATGTCTATGAAATAAATATTAATACTAATAAAGGAAGGGAAATGGTGAAGCTGCGGATGCTAGACAGCTACCTCGAAATCCCGTAAGCTGCGGCTAACGAACAAAGATGGCTACTGCTCCGCACTAGTACATGGATTTGCACACAGAGATGCAAGGAGTAATGATGAGTACGCCAACTCAGTAGTAATGAAAATAAATCACAGTCTGAAGTATATGAAACACACAGCACAAAACAACAATCCACAAATAGTAAAACATCAAGTCTTAATACCGTATACATAAGTTCGAAAATCAATTTCCAGAAAACTCCTTTGAAACAAGTATATTTTCAAATATTTCTCAGTAAAACGCTCAGTAAAAATCAGTGTGAAAAATGAAGTGAAACATGGTAAAAAACTCAGTAAAATATCATCATAATTCTGCCCCTCAGGCCATAATCATCCCTCATAAAGTTTCCCTCGGCACCTCAATATCCCTCAGTANTGCCTTCTGACTTGTGTGGGCAGGTAGTTCGAGATTCAGAAGTGATTTGGCCAGTTCAGGAACACTTGGTTCCTGAAGGCTAGCCTATTTGGCTAATTTTGGTTCCAAGCAGCATTTTGAGAAAACGACCTCAGAATCGAGTTCTGATAGCTCCAGCAGCTCCGGATGATGATTTCGGACTTGGGAGTGTGTTCGCCTCGGGTTTCTGATGACCCAGGAGTATTTCGACACCTGAATTGGAATTCAGGATGTCATGTGATTTAGAATTCAGCCTGGAATTGGACCTTTTGATATCAGGGTCCAAATGGAATTCCGGAACTGGCAATAGTTTCGTATAGTCATTTATGACTTGTCAGCAAAATTTGGGGTCATTCTGAGCAGTATAGACCCGTTCGGCGTATTGGTGAGCCATTCGAATTTTCTTGAAATCTTAAGTTTGGAACTAAGGGGTTTTGGAGAGTGATTTATAGTTTGGGCGATGTTTTTAGTGTTCTGGGAGCTCGAGCGAGTCCGTCATATGATTTGGGATTGGTTGGTATAATTTGTCGAGGGCTCGGGTGGGCCCAGGGGTCTCCTGGACCCCAAGTGGGGTCAAAAACCAGCAATTTCATAGCTGGTGTTGCCTTTTCTTGTCTGACCGCACCTGCGGTCCATGAGCCGCAGGCGCGAGGCTCGTACCAGCGGAAAAATCATCGCAGGCGCGGCTCCAGCCGCAGGAGCAGCCTTCCTCTCGCAGGCGCGGCTTCTTCCGCAGGAGCGGCTCCGGAGGAGCGGACCAGGCTCCGCAGGTGCAACTTTTCCCCAGGGCCCAGGCCATCGCAGGCGCGACCACTTTTCCGCAGGTGCGAGTCCGCACCTGCGATCCAAAGTCCGCAAGAGCGAGAAACCCCAGTGCCTAGGCCCATCGCAGGTGCGACCCTTTTTCCGCAGGTGCGAGGCCGCACTTTCGATCCAAGGGTCGCAGGGGCGGAAACTGCTGACCAGTCCTATAAGAAAGCCTCATTTCGTGAATTTCTTTCCAAACACAATTTTTCCTCCATTGTTGCACACCCCAAGAGCTCCAGAGCAGTGGTTTCAGCCTAATTACTCAAGTAAGTAATTCTTTGGCTTCCCACATGTTCATTACTTCAATTCTTGAAGAATTCCACTTCCATAATCCATGAAAATTCATAAAACT
>MDKH01221436.1:0-70622 GCA_005239495.1 Nicotiana undulata | reverse complement strand
TTGTTCTATTATAATATTTCAAAAATCAATAATAAGCAACAAACAGAGTATAAAATAATTTCTCTAAGTCTTTACGCCCCAATAATAATAATCTAATAGTCTAAACAATTCTCCCAAGTCTGGAGTCAACCGATCACGAGCATCTAAGAATAAAACTAACTCTGCTAATGTCTTAAATAATGTCTATGAAATAAATATTAATACTAGTAAAGGAAAGGAAATGGAGAAGCTGCGGATGCTGGACAGCTACCTCAAAATCCCAAAGCTGACGATGAACGAAACTCAGATGGTTACTGCTCCGAACCAGTACCTGGATCTGCACACAGAGGTGCAGTGAGTAATGATGAGTACGCCAACTCAGTAGTAATGAAAATAAATCACAGTCTGAGAAATAAGAAACACACAGGACATATACACCAATCTACAAAACAGTAAACATCAAGTCTCCATAAAGTATACATCAAATACATAAGTTCGAAGACCAGTTTCCATAAAATCCTTTGAAAAACAAGTATATTTTCCAATATTTCTCAGTAAAACTCTTAGTAAAACCAATTTGAAAAATGAAGTGAATCATAGTCAAAACTCAGTGAAATATCATCATAAAACTGCCCCTCGGGCCAAAATCATCACTCAATATCAATTTCCCTCAGCACCTCACCATCTCTCAGTATCAGCCCCGCGGGAAACCTCACTGTCACTCATGCCTCCCAATCACTCATCACTCGGCACTCGCACTCAGTAGGTACCTGCGCTCACTTGGGGTGTGTACAGACTCCGGAGGGGCTCCTACAGCCCAAGCGCTATAAATAAGCCACATCATGGCATAAATCACTCTCAGGCACTCAACCTCTCTCACATCATAACATCCTCACAATATTGGCCCTCGGCCACACTCAGTCAGACACTCTCAGCATGCCACTCGGGCCATGAATAAAACGGGGTTCTCGACCCAAAATAATATTTCATTTCAAGAAATAGTAATATCATCAAATAAGAGTGTCAACAGTTTCACAAGAAAGAATGAGTGTAAAATCATAGTTTTAAAATAGTAAGAATATCAGTAAAATAGCCCCCAAGGGGTTAAGACAGATCGGCACTAGGCCCCAAACATGGCTTACATGCCAAGTATATCAAATCATAGTATTACTATAGGAAGTAAGCTTTAAAAGCCGTTTCGCAACTCAATAGTTGCCTAAAAAGGTACATTTTTCCAAATTTCCAATTCGTGCACGCCCCACACTCGTCATCTAATGTGTGCGTCACTCCAAATCCGTGAAAGGATGTAAAGTACGGGGTTTCATACCCTCAGGACAGGATTTAAAGACATTACTTACCTCAACTAGCCCGAAAAGCTACTCTGCAACCCGCTTGCCTCTCGTATCAACTTACGAGTGCTCCAAATCTACCAAGATCATATTTTTATCATCAAATTATGCTAAGGGAATGAATTCCAATTGAAAAATACCAATTTTAGTTCAAAACCCGAAATTAGCCAAAACCCGACCACCGGGCCCGCGTCTCGGAACTCGACAAATTTTATACCAAAATGTTCTTCATCATCTCACGAGTCCGTACATATAAAGAACGTTAAAATTGGAGTTCGTTTGACCCCTCAAATCATCTCCTAAAGGTCTCATAACCTCAAGCCCTAACTCCACCTTTTTCTACTGATTTTCATGAATTAAACACTGGTATTTTGATCCTTAATCACATATAATCGAGTATTAGGGTCCAAAATCCTTACCTCGATGAAGAACAATGATTTCATCTCTTCAAAATTGCCTCAAAGCTCTTTTCCCATTCAAAAATGGTGAAGAAGTGGGCATTGGTCGCAGAGGATTTATTTAAATACTGCCCAGGTAATTATTCATCGCGATCGCGGGACCCACTTCGCGATCACGAAGCACAAATACTCAGCTGCCCAATTATACTCTCTGCGATCGCAACATACGCCACGCGATATGACCTGAACGTACACGATCGCAACTCGGCCCACGCGATCGTGAAGCATACGTGACCAGCCCCCACACGCGCCCCTCTAACTCTACGCGATCGCACTGAACAGACCTCCAGTGCTACGCGATCGCACCCAATACTCTGCGATCACGATGAAAAAATTCACCCTGGCCCAGTTTAACTCTACGCGATCGCACATATACCTACGCGATCACAGTGAATAAATTTCAGCTGTGAAAACACCAGAAAACAACAGTCTTTCCTAAGGCTAAAATGCCCGTTAACCACCCGAAATCAATCCCGAGCCCCTCGAGACCCCAACCAAATTACCAACACATAACATCATTCAAACTTAGTTGCACTCTCAAAACACTAAAAATAACATCAAAACACCAAAATCACATCGAATTCAAGCCTAAGAACTTTGAAATTTAAAAAATCCACCAACGATGCCCAAACTATTCAAAACAACTCCGATTGATCTAAAATTTTGCAGACATATCCAAAATGACATTACGAACATGTTTCAACTTCCGTAATTCCATTCCGACCCCGATAGCCTATTTTTCACTGCCGACCGGAAATCACCAAAAACTAACTTCCGCCAATTCAAGCCTAATTCTACACCGGACTTCACAAAAATATTCTGAACACACTCCTAAGTCCCAAATCACCTAACGAAGCTATCCGAGCCATAAAATCTGCATTCCGAGGTCGTTTACCAATAAGTCAACTCTCAGTTGACTTTTCCCATTTTAAGGCTATTTAAAAGACTAAATGACTATATTCTCTCCACAGCCATTCCGATTCTGAGCCTACCAACTCTAACACATCATAAACAGTATAACCAACCTATGACAAGTCAATAATAGTAATTATAATGCAGGTTCTACGTAACGACCGACCGGGTCGTTACAAACCAAGTCCCCGATGCTAAAATGACGAAGATTGGCTCTTCGATTGTAGTATCTCTCGATCTGCTATTTTTGGGCAGCCAATCAGATGAGGGCAACTTTGCGTTATTTATCTAACAATTCTACGCTAGTATTCATTGCCTCATTATTTGACTCTTCTATCGTATATCAGAACCCGATGCTAGGTTCTCCGACTTCGATCGTGATTAGAGCTTCGGCGCCATAAACTAATGAGAATGGGGTAGCTCTGGTACTAGACTTCGGTGTTGTGCGATATGGCCAAAGAACCTCGGGTAGGATTCCTTCCATTTCCCTTTGGAATCGGTTAGTCTCTTCTTAAGATTTTGGATGATAGTTTTGTTGGTCGATTTAGCTTGTCCGTTCCCCCTGGGATGCAAAGGTGTTGATAGGATTCTATTGATCTTGTGATCCTCGATAAATTTAGTCACCTTGCTGCCGATGAACTATTTCCGTTATCGCACACAATTTTGGAGGGCATCCCAAATCGACATATGATGTGGTCCCAAATAAAGTCTATGACTTCCTTTTCCTCAACTTTCTCGAAAGCCTGTGCTTCAACCCACTTACAGAAATAATCAATCATAAATTGAATAAACCTAGCCTTACTTTGGGCTGATGTAAGAGGGCCAACGATGTCCATTCCCCACTTCATGAACGACCATGGGGACAAGACCGAGTGGAGAAATTCTACGGGTTGATGAATCATTGGTCCATACCTTTGGCACTTGTCACATGTTCGAACAAACTCTTTTGCATCTTTCTCTGTATCGATCTAGTAGTATCCGACTCTGATCACTTTGTGGACCAATGATTCAGCACCAGAGTGATTTCCGCAAGTGCCCTCGTGGACTTCCCTCAGAACGTATTCGGTATCTCTTAGCCCCAAACATATCTCTAATGGACCATCGAATCCTTCTAAATAATGTTTCGTCTTTGGTTAAGGTGAATCGTGCTGCCTTTGTGCGTGGGGTTCTCGATTCTTTTGGATCTGATGGGAGACTCCCGTTCTTAAAATACTCTATGTATTTATTTCTCCAATCCCATGTCAAACTTGTGGAATTTATCTCGGCATGACCTTCTTCGAACATTGATCTCATGAGTTGTACGATAGCCCCCGATTTGAGTTTGTTGTCTTCGACCGATGACCCTAAGTTTGTGAGGGCATCATCCTTGCTATTCTGATCTCGAGGTACATGTTACAACGTCCATTCTTTGAACCGATGTAGAGTACTGTAGCTTATCCAGGTATCTCCGCATTTGATCTTCTCGAACCTCAAAGGTTCCGTTAAACTGGTTCACCATAAGGTGGGAGTCATATTTGGCCTCGATCACCTCCGCTCCCAAGCCTTTGGCTAATTTAAGACCTGCAATCATGACCTCATATTCAGCCTCATTGTTAGTCAATTTTATAGTTCTGATGGACTGCCTAACTACATTACCCGTGGGTGGCTTTAGCACGATTCCGAGTTCAGACCCCTTTGTGTTCGAAGCACCATCCGTAAAGAGGGTCCAGATTCTCGAGGATGTACCCGAGTTTATTAAAAGTTCTCTTTCAACCTCGGGTACGAGGGCCCGCGTGAAGTTAGTCACGAAGTGTGCCAAGATTTGAGACTTGATGGCTGTTCGGGATCGATATTCAATATCGTACCCGCTGATATCTATGGCCCATTTGGCCAACCGACCTGAGTTTTCGGGTTTATGCAAAATATTCCGAAGTGGATAAGTTGTCACAACACATATGTGATGACATTGTAAGTATGGTTTTAGTTTCCTAGAGGCGCTTATCAAAGCGAACACCAATGTTTCTTGATGGGGATGCCTAGTTTCGGCCTCACCTAAGGTCCGACTAATATAATAGATTGGGAATTGCGTACCTTGTTCTTCTCGTACCAATACTCCACTTACCGCTATCTCCGATACTACTAAATACAAGTTAAGTTGTTCGTCCGCCTTTGGTGTGTGAAGCAGCGACAGACTCGATAAGTACCATTTTAGCTCCTCTAAGGCCTGTTGGCATTCTGGAGTCCATGTGAAGTTATTCTTCTTCTTCAGTGATGAAAAGAATCGGTGACTCTTATCTGAGGACCTCGAGATGAATCGTCCCAGGGTGGCTATGCGCCCTGTTAACCTCTGTACGACCTTTACATTGTCTACTGCCGTGATGTCCTCGATAGCTTTGATTTTGTCGGGGTTGATATCGATTCCTCGATTGGATACCATGAAGACGAGAAACTTGCCAGAGCCGACCTCGAACACACATTTCTCTGCGTTGAGCTTCATGTTGTATTTCTTCAGTATATCGAAAGTTTCCTGCAAATGCTTCAAATGGTCCTCTACTCACAGGGACTTAACTAGCATGTAATCAATATAAACCTCCATTGATTTTCCTATTTGTTCTTCAAATATTCAGTTTACTAGGCGTTGATAAGTTGCACCGACAATGTTTAGTCCGAACTACATTACATTATAGCAGTAGTTGCCGTACTTAGTGATAAGCGAAGTCTTTTCCTGATCCTCCGGGTTCATCTGTATATGGTTGTACAAGAATAGGCATTGAGAAAACTGAGGATCTCGTGGCCGGCCGTGGCATCGATCATGCGATCGATATTAGGCAACGGAAAAAATATTTGGGTATGCTTTATTCATGTTTTTGTAATCACACATTCTAAGTTTATTTCCCTTCCTAGGGACCACTACTACGTTTGTTAACCATTCGAGATATTTTACTTCCCGAATGGACCCCATTTTAAGAAGTTTGGTTACTTCGTCTTTGATGAAGGTATGCTTGACCTCAGACTAGGGTCTTCTTTTTTGCTTTACCGGATGAAACTATGGATCCAGACTTAGTTTATGAGTGGTGATTTCTGGTGGGATCCCTGTCATATCAAGATGTGACCAAGAAAAGCAATTTATATTAGATTTCAGGAATTGAATAAGTTTTCCCCTAAGCTTGGGAGCTGACCCTGTTCCCAGGTATACCTTTCGTTCAGGCTGACGTTCGGTCAATGTGATTTTTTCCAGCTCTTCGACCGTCGACTCGGTGGTGTCTGAATCATCGGGTCTACGATCGGGACTCCATCGAGGTTAACTAGAGGTATTTCATTCCCTGGGGCGGCTATGTTGTCGTTCTCGCGTGGAAACCAAGTTCATTGTTTATGTGTGTGGGTGCTGCTTGAGAGTTAGACATGTTGATCCTGAAATCAAAGATACTCACAAGAACAAGTATAAAATAGTGTGTGTTACGAATGTTAGTACAGACAATCACTATTTTCCTTAGCCTCACGGTGGGCGCCAAACTGTTTACCCTAAAAACGGATAACAATTGCATTTATATGTGGTTTTAAGGACATGTGATTTCACTTGGCACAAACTAAAAAGTATGTAAATTGATATTGAAATTGATTGTAAAGAAATATAAAATCAAACCAAATGATATGCACATCTTTGGACCTCGAGACAAGTTACCCTCTAACCAAATGAATGAGCAAAAATAAGATATGAACAGAGTATTGAGAACTTAAAGAAAGGGGTAGTATATTGCTTGGAATTGTATGAATCTAATTCCCTTTACAAATGATTAGAACCCCTTTATATAGTAGGGGAGTTCTACTTATGGTGCAACTCTAAATATAGTAAGAAATCCCATTATTGGCTAATTAACCGGCCTCATCTTGATACGTGCCAAGATTTCTGTCGTGATCCTTGCTCGATCACAGATATTTTGGTTTACCGTTACTTGACTAGGTAAACCTCCATCGATCTTGCTCGAGCTCCATTCTGCTTGGTCTCAGTCTTGGCTAATTTCGTCTTGATCGGTCTCTAAATTAAGGGTTTAGTAATCTAACTTCGTACTGAGGCTCGATATAACACGAGGCCGAACCGTGGCCTATCATGATCCAACCTCGATTACTCATAAGAAGGGAAGGACCGCTGTGACCTTATACAACCTTATATATACAGTGTAATGTTTCGGCGAAGGGGGTTATGGTGAACCCCCTTGTTCCCCCCTAAATCCGCGCCTAATTGAACATGGTCCTCGCCAGAACATGACTTGTAACAAAAATAATTAATAATTGGAAATTACCCGTCTTTTGACCTTCTTTTATAACCTCCCTCCATGCATGCACTCTTCTAATCCTCACTCACCACTTCGGCAATACGATCGGTCTTCCACCACTCACGCTCCTCCGTCCAATTGATCTTGGACCCACGTGGCTCTTCAGTTCAATGCTTCATCTAAAGGTTTTCAATACGACCGAGCTCCTCCGTACTAGAACCCCCGAGCCTACTGTTGGGTTTATTTATTTAAATAAATAGGTGTGAACGGAAAATGGTGGGAAAAGAAATGGAGGGAAATGAAATTTAATTAGTTACTTTTGAAAAGGAACTTTGCCTCTCATTGGATAGTAAGAGAAAAATTCTTGTTCTTATATATGGAAGCACTTCATCGTCCATCGGCTTCACCTTCATCTTTGTCTTCATCCTCAGATTTGGTCCGTTGATATGATTGATTGATAAATAGATCCTGTTGGGACTCAACTTTGTTGGCTATAAATAGAGAGGCTTATCCTTTTTTTTCACTACCAACCATCTCTCTTTTGCATTTTGCATTGAGTTTCAAAGCAAAACGTAAGAATTGATAAGTGAGGCTTGCTCAGTTGGTAAAGCACCTCCACCCACAACCGTTAATTCATTGTTCGAGACACGTTGGACGGGAAGTGTAGAAACATTATAGATCCTCCTAAGTGGGGGAGGGTAGGGGGGGGGGGGGGGAGACGTAAGCATTTTGTGTGATTTTCTTCGCCATTTGAGTTCACCAAAGTTCTGTGATTTGAAGTGCTGCTATCACATAATAGTTATTCCATTATATATTGGGAGGAATTAATCCGAAACCTCGGGCAACTGTGCAAATTTTATGTCTTGAGTTGCTTGGAAGATGTCTTGTACAATGTTTATATCGTCATAGAAACTTCGAAAGTGTTGTGGAATGCTCTTGAAAAGAAGTACAAGATGGAAGATGCTGGACTTAAAAGGTTTGTTGCCACAAAGTTCTTAGACTTTAAAATGGTTGACAACAAGTCTGTCATAACTCAAGTCTAAGAACTGCAAGACATCGTTCTTGACCTCCTTGCCGAAAGTATGGTCATAAATGAAGCGTTTCAAGTTGCGGCGTTTTGTTAAAAAGTTGACTCCATTGTATAAGGACTTTAAAAAGTACTAGAAATATAAGTGCAAGGAGATGACGTTGGAAGACCTTATTTTTCGCCAAAGGATTGAAGAGGACAAGGCTGCAGAAAAAATATTTCGTGGAAACTCAACAAAAATGGGAGCAAATATTGTTGAGGAAGCTTCAACGAGCAAAAAGAGAAAGAAGACGCCTGGACCAAAGAATTGCCCAATCAAAAAGAAGTTGAAAGGTAATTGCCAATTGTATAAAGGTGGGACAAAAGGCTGCTGATTGTCGCGCACCAAAGAAGGAAAAAAAGAAAAGTCAAGCAAACATGATTGAGAAGAATGACAAAAAATAGAACTTGTGTGCCCTACCATACTATCTAAATGCAACCTGGTCGGAAATCCTAGAGAATAGTGGATTGATTCTAGGGCCACTCGTCATGTTTGTGCTAACAAGGATGTGTTTTCTTCTTATGCTCCCGCTGGTCCCAACAAGACAGTTTTTATGGCAAATTCTGCTACTGAAGGAACGTGCAAGATAGCTTTGAAGATGACTTGTAGCAAGATTGTGACTCTAAACGAAGTCCTTCATGTTCCTGAAATACGGAAGAATTTAGTCTCGACATCACTTCTAGTCAAAAACGGCTTTAAGTGTAATTTTGTTTCCGATAAGGTAATAATTAATAAGAATAAAATGTATGTAGGAAAAAGTTACCTTACAGACGACCTTTTTACACTCAATGTAATTGTCATTGATATGAATAAAATTTCAGCTTTTTCTTACTTGCCTGAATCAAATAACTTGTGGCATGAACGTTTAGGTCACATCAACTTCAAAACTTTGTGAAAAATGATTAATTTAGAAGTATTGCTTAAGTTTGAATGCAATAACTCGAAATGTAAAATATGCGTGGAATCAAAGTATGTTAAACATATTTATAAGTCAGTTGAAAGGAATTCAAATCCTTTAGACTTAATTCCCACAGATATTTTCGACATGGAGTCAATACCATCTCACGATGGGTAAGAGTGTTTCATAACTTTTATTAACTACAATACTAGATATTTCTATATTTACTTACTCAATAGTAAAGATGAAGCAATTGATCCATTCAAGGAATACAAAAATGAAGTTGAAACGCAACTAAACAAAAATATCAAAATGATGAGAAGTGATAGGGGTGACGAATATGAATCTTCTTTTGAAGAAATGTATTTGGAATAACATTATTCACCGAACAACTGCCCCCTAATCTAACAAAATTGCGGAAAGAAAGAATATAACGTTAAAGGAGATGATGAATGACTTGTTGATAAGTTCTTGTTTACCTCAGAACTTGTGGGAGAAGCTATTCTTACAGCTAATCAAATACTTAATAAAGTTTCCCATAACATAACACAATCCATTCCATACGAAATATAGATAGGAAGGAAACCCAACTTAAAATATTTTAAAGTGTGAGAGTGTTTGGCTAAAGCGCAAATCCCTAAACCCAAAAGGGTAAAGTTGGACTGAAAACCGTTGATTGTGTTTTCATAGGATATGCAACAAATAGTCAGGCATATCATTTTCTGGTTCATAAATCAGAAAATCTTGACGGTAATCAAATCAGATAATGTTGAATTCTTTGAGAATATTTATTCGTATAAAAATGAATATGAGTCGTCGAGTGAAAAATCTAAGTGACCTCGGGAAGAAGCAAAGGAAAGTACCTTTTGTCACGACCCGAATTTACCCTCTGAACGGTCTCGTGACGGCACCTAGTCTCTATGACTAGGTAAGCCTAAATTGCGGAAAAATAAGACAAATAATAACAGAACAGTAAAGAAGAAGCAATACTATAAAACTTAGCCGCTCGGCTTGTACAACTTTAACTTTCCCAAAACCCGAAATGTCACAAATCACAAGCTTTATTCGACTATAGCGCTATACAACGGAACAAAGAAAAAGTTTATATATATATCTCCTAAGTATGTAGTAGAGTAGATGGGGACACGTGGGATTCTGCGGACGCTGCAAAATTACCTCGCGGTCTCCTAGCAGCTGCTGTAGTACTCCTAGCCAAAACGCTGTGAACTTGTACCTGGATCTGCACATGGGGAAAATATGTGCAGGAATGAGTACTCCACATTGGTACTTTGTAAGTGCCAAGCCTAACCCCAGTCAAGTAGTGACGAGGTCAGGTTAAGGCTCTACTGAGTTTGAAAATAAGACAGTCATAAGTTTGAACAGTGACATATAAATAGCTAAAATAAGCAGAATTTAAAGGAAAACTGAAAGAAATAATAAAGAAAAGCACTCGGCTCAGCACATCATATATCTCAACAGCAAATATGCAATGCAATACAGGGGGAAAGCTCCCGGATCTCAGTCCGTAGTCCTAATTTAAATATGCAATGTAGTACAGGGGGAAAGCTCCCGGATCTCGGTCCGTAGTCCCAATTTAAATATGAGATGCAGAAACCTATCGAATACGGCTTAATTAAACAATTCAAGAAAATAATAGGCAAGAATAAGGTAAAACTACCTAAGCATGGAGCAAGTAGTAGCAAGTACGGGGAATTCAAGTGATAACAGGTAGGCATGCTCATTCCTACGCTAACTAATCAGTTATAACATGAAGCGGTAATATAGGAATGAAATGAGTTATGTCATGGAAGGAAAAGCGGGAATTTAGCAACCATGACCCGTGTACGCACTCGTCACTTCATGTACACGGCGTCCACATAGTAAAATCAGTATAAAATTGCCTAAGGGAAATCCCCAACACAGAGTTAGGCAAGCCACTTACCTTGACTGCGCTAATCAACTCAATACCACGCTCTTTCCACGAGTATCCGACTCCAGGTGGCCCAAATCTATTCAATTCGATTACATAATGTAAATATCACTTCAAGGGAACAAAATAACTAATTATTTCTAAGCTAATACGCGAAATTAGGAAATTCGCCCAAAAAGTCTCCCGGGTCCACGTCATCGGGTAAAAATCATATTTCCCGATCACTCGTTCAAAAGTGTCTAACCATATAAGAATCTCTCAAATCGGAGGTCAAAAACCCAATCAAAACTCAATAATTTGGTCTATGAAGTTCATCCCATTTTTCCCATTTTCTACCCAAAACTTTTGAAATTTAAGGTGGGTTTTAAGATTAGAATCATGGAATTTGATCTATGATGGATAGAAATTAGTTACCCAAGTTACCCAGGTGCAAAAGTCTTCAAAATTCGCCTCTCCCGAGCTCTCAAAATAAAAAATTATGAAAATAACATCAATCCTCGGAATTGGTTTTTTGTAAAAAGACTGCCCAGGTATTGCCTTATGCGATCGCGCACAATGCGTCGCGATCGCGGAGAGTAATCTCCCACGCGCCTAGAACTCCTCTTACGCGAATGCGGATATAGGCCTGCGATCGCGTACCCTCACAACCCAGCTCTTTGCGATTGCATTTGGTACCTCGCGACCGCACAGGAAAATTGACGAAACTCCCTCACACCACGGATACACTACGCGATTGCGAAGGCTAAATTTCCAGCATAATGTGATCGCGGACTTCTTCTTGCGATCACAGAGAACAACTCCAGGCCTCCCCTCATTTACCTTATGCGATCGCGGACAGAGACTTGCGATCGCAATGAACAAAAAAGCTGCTGGTGAAAACCAGCAAAACCAACAAAGAGTTTAGGACAAAAACATGCCTGTTTGGGCATCCGAAACACACCCGAGGCCCCCGAGACCTCAACCAAAATTACCAATCCACCCTAATACCTCATTGAAACTTGGTCGAGGCTTAAAATCACATCTCATAACATCAAAATCATCAAATATGCATAGATTCAAGCCTAAGAACTTAGGAAATTTCTAAAATTCACATCCGATGCCGAAACACGTCTTAACTTATCCGCATGACCTCAAATTTTGCACACAGGTCATAAGTGGCATTACAGACCTACCGTCGCTTTCGGAATTCCATTCCGAGTCCGATATCAAAATCTCACCTATCGGCCAAATTCGCCGAAATTCCAACTTTCGCCAATTCAAGCCTAAATCTACAACCAACCTCGAAAACACATACCGAACATGATCCTAACCCCTAAATCACCCAACGGAGCTAACAGAGTCAACGAAATTGTATTCCGGATTCGTCTTCACACAGTTCTAGCTACAACCCAGTTTCTAAAGCTAAATTCCATATTTATGAACTAAGTATCCAAAACCACTACGAATTTCACCACCCAACGCTCCAGAAAATTTCAATAGCATAAATAGATATGGGAGAAGCAATTATTAGGAGATCGGGGCGCTAACTCTCAAAACGACCGACCGGGTCGTTACACTTTTAATGAGGAAAATCCAAGACGTAGTAAACGTCAAAGGAAAACTACTTACTTTGGACCAGATTTTCTGACATTCTTGTTGGAAAATAAGCCTCAAACGTTCAAAGATGCAACGTCTTCTTCGGAAGCACAATATTGGAAATAGTCAGTCAATAGTGATATAAAATCGATATTAAATAACCATACGTGGGAATTGGTTGGTCTTACTCCAGGAAATTGGTTCTAAGTGGATTTTCAAAAGAAAAATGAAAGCTGATGGTACTATTGACAAATATAAAGCAAGATTAGTTGTCAATGGGTGCATATGCTTATGCAAGTGTCATCTTCATATAAGCTTCCAAAGAGTCTACTTCAAATGATATCCTCAGGCATATCCCGGCACATCACCTACGATAGTAACAACTATCCCCAAGCATAAAGCTTAGTAGCACATAAACTTAACTAACATTTCTTAATAAAAGAAAGGTAAACTATGTAATAAATACAAGAAATAAATTCTAGATATGAGCTTATTAAAATCAACATCAAGTACTTAATGAATGTACAATCATCTCAAGAGGGTTAATATCAAATCATAAAATAGTACAAGATACCATATTCAAATCTCAAATGTCAAGAACATTTCCAATTATAATCCGAGAAAGTCCACCGATTAGTTGATTAGACCAACACATTCGTCATGCAATTACATCAAAACATAATCAAGTAACAAGAAGGACCGAAGTCCTAGATCAAGTACCCAATTTTCAAGAGAATCAAGAGCCATATTGAAAGTGACTTTCCCATCCATACTCAAAATGGAAAAAGTCCACAATTAAGATAGAATGTGAATCCAAAGACAAGATTGGTGAAGATGCAAACAAAAGGCATGCCAATATAAGTGACAAAGTCAACAAGAATGCAATGATTCTTAAGCAATTCTTATATGTGGGCGAGTTAAATTATTTTTCAAAAATACTTCATATGACACCCATATGATTTTTAACATATTCATAACTCAATTACAAAATGTTACCCTCAATGAAGATAATAAATCAAAATGTCTCAAGATATTCTTTCTCAAGCAACAAAGCAAGTAAACTAGTAAAGTAGCAACAAAGTCAATATGACAATAAATTTAAAGTAAGGTAAAATTTTACCAAATCTTAACCACTTACAATATCTCAACAAATTAAATTGAAAGAAATACTCAAGTTTATGTGCAAACCTTGGGGCTTTAGTGTTTCTAAAGCTCAAACAACATCAAGGAATTTAAGATCTTCTAAGCCACGAATGAGCGATTTTTCTAAGGTGTGATCCTTGGCTTGAACTGATGTCTCTTGTATCTTAAACACGTAATCAACACTCACTTAAGGTCTGAAATTTCTATATGTTTAAACCAAATCATGATGAGTATCAAAAGGGGAACTAAATTAGTCGTAACTATTTTAATAAAAATCTGGCAGCAACTCTGCCTTGTATTTCGGTCCCCCTTTGATATAGTAGACAGTAGAGCTGACCATTTTTGTCTTCATAACAATTGTATATCTATGTCTTATCTTTCTACAAAATTTTGAAGCATTACAATCCAAATTTTATAGAAAAAGGTACGCACAAAATACTAACTGCTGCCCATTTCAAAAACAGGAATAAATCTCTTACTTTCATAATCTCAAATTCTCTAACAACAAACTTAAACAGTTTACCAAAATATGTTGAACAAGAATCTTACCACAAGTTTGAGGGAGCTTCTCCACAAATCCAAACCTAGAGTTTTAAATAAGCTTAACCCGTCTTGATTCTGGAAGATAACATTCCAACAGATATTCAAAAGATAAAGACAAACCTTTATGTAACCAAATATGATCTTTATGGTAGTGGGAGAATAATACTTGTGTTCATTGAGAGTTCTCCAAAAAGGGCTAGAAGAAAGAAGAAGACGAAGAAAAAAATTTCTTATGAGAGAGAGAGAAAGAGATTTTGCTAATAAAATGTTTATCTCCCAAATGAGTAGAAGGTAGATATTATCTTTATCAAATGGGTCAAAAATAGATTTCAATGATCCAATAGGATATAGAAAGTCTTTTTGTTATACCCCCCCCCCCCCCCCCCCCCCTTTTTTTAATAAAGTAAAGTAGAAAAATTAAATTTAAGAAAAGTGATAAAACATTAGAAATAAAAACAAGATCACCTAAATACACATAATTTATTTATAAAATTTTAGGTGTTACGAATATAATCCACTGTTCTGGGATCCAGTTATTACAATTGTCTAGAGTCGTGGATAGTCTCCCATTTTGGCTTGTGAATGTGAATTTGCACCTTTGGGTCGATAAAAACTGCACATGTGATTGTGAAATACAAGCTAAACTTCTTGATTATAGAGAGTCCATTACTCAGATGATAACTGAAGTTTGCAAAATGATGGAATGAAGTCACTTTTCTTTCTCTTGTAATAGAAAAATCACTCAACTATTCTTAGTGCACACAAATAGTCACTCAACCGGAAGTATCAAACTTTTCGGTGAAAAACATGACATGCAGTATACATGGAATTTTTTATTATTTGACCAAATAACACCCAAACAAAACATAAAAGCTCTACCCAACCCGACCCGTACCGCCAATAAAACCCATCCACTTAATAATTTAAACACTAAAGACTAACCAAACCCCGACCCATTATTTCACGCCAAAGTCCATTTCATTTCTTCACTCATTCACCCAAAAACAATCAAGAAGCTATTTCATAAATTTTGTCCTTGTAAATATAGCAGCAACACTTCTTGAAACTTCACCCTTAATCTCACCTTCTCCACTTTCTTCACTGCAATTTGATTATGAAAAAAAGTTCCAGACACTACATTCATTTAGAGCTATGCTTGCCAAGATGATAAAATATTTTTTAAATAAGTAACACCACTTAACAAAAGTTGGTAATCTTACTTTCTATATGATATTGGATTATGATATACTAGATATTTAGACAACTGCTCTCATTAAGAAATAACTTTTAGAGTGAACTTACACATGTTATCAAACCGGAGAACAGAAGTTGCCTAAATAGGCAATACCACTTAACACAAAAATATTGCTTATAAAGCAACACATGGAGACAGACTAGTGAGTTAAGGTCATAAGACCACAAGTTCAAACAAAAGAAGATACATTATAAATTGTGTCGTATTAATAGTCTGCACAAAAACAAAAAGGAAACTTGATAGTTCACCTCCTAGACTTCTTTAAGACTTTGCCAACATAGTTCTTCATGACTCTTTTCTTCAAAATTCTGCCTCTTTCCGAAACACCTTCAGCACTTTGCACACGCACAACATCAGAGAATGCAACTTGTCAATCATTTATAAGCTCAACAACTTCAACTTGAACATCATTCACATCATCACCAACTTCAACTTACAATATTCACACTCCATCTGTCACGACTCAAAATCCAACTGGTTGTGATGGCACCTAACTCAATCCGCTAGGTAAGTCGGTTATCAACTATCCAACTCCAATGAAATTTAACAAGATAATTAAGTAAAAGAAAGTATCTACATCTTGTACATTCTCCAAGGACTGGTAGTACAAATCATGAGCTTCTAAGATTAGAATATACAAATGATATGAAATAAATACATCATCTGTTCGAAATATACATAAACAAATTGTATGAATCTAAGGCTACCATGAATAAGAGGCAGCTATTACCGCAACACAGGTACATCTTCAAATCCAGCTCCCGTCGACCTCAATAACGTCAGCAGCCAACATCTGCACGCAAGGTGCAGAAGTGTAATATGAGTACAACCGACCACGTGTACTCAAAAAATAACAAACCTAACCTTAGGTTTAAAGTAGTGACGAGCTGAAACAAAGTTCATGTCTAACACCAATAGCCAACAACAGCTTATTAGGAAAAATGCATCTCTATGCCTGTATGTCATATGTGCATGTAAATGCATTGCATCTTAGAGATGAACTCATGTACTCACACTCTCAGAGTACTCAATTTCTCTGTCTCACACTTTCCACTCATCATGCTCAATCACTCGACATGCTTAGTCACTCATAACTGTATATGGCCAATCCAGCCTAGGGAAGATCAATCCAGAGTATATGCATAGCACTTGTCAGTCAGTCACTCAGCAATGTATACGGCCAATCCAGCCCAGGGAAGATCCATCCCGAATATAAACGCTCTGGACAATATCCATGTCCAAGGAAGATCCATCCCACAATATAAATCAACCGCGCTCACTAGGGGTGTGCAAACTCCGGAAGGGCTCTTTCAGTCCAAGCTCTATATCAATCCAACCATGGCACAAATCAATATAACCTGCTGCAGCGTGCATCCCGATCCCATAATATAACTCACACTTAGGCCCTCGGCCTCACTCAACCATCAATCTCTCTAATCTCTCGGGCTCACATTGCTATGAAACTAGCCCAAAATGATGATATGATGTGCCAATAGATAGCAATAGAGACTGAGATATAATATGAAATGAATGAACATGATTGATTGTGAAATTGCAATTTAAACAAGTAATTCAACAACAATATGACCTCGGTGGGTTGCAACGGAATAAGCATGAAGCCTAGATATAGATTCTATCATGGACTAGAGCTCAATAACTCTAGAACGTAAAGATTTCATGGTTACAGATAAGACAAGGTAGCTACACAGCACCACAAGAATAACGGATTCACAATTCACACAATGCACGCTCACACGCCCGTCACCTAGCATGTGCGTCACCTCAACACCAAACACATAGCACGTAATTCAGGGTTTCATACCCTCAACACCATGTTTACAAGTGTTACTTACCTCGAACAAGCCAATTCCAACACCGGGCAAGCCAAATGATGCTCCAAAAATGCCATCTCGCACGTACCGACCTTCAAATGACTCAAAACTAGCCAAAAACAACTCAAATACATCAAATAATGCCAAAGAAAACAAACCCAATCGAAAAAGGTCGAATATTTAATCAAATCCCAAAAATCATCCCAAAAGTCCACCTCGGGACCGCACCTCAGAACCCGACAAAACTCACAAAATCCGACAACCCATTCCATTACGAGTCCAACCATACTAGTTTCACTCAAATCCGACTCTAAATTGATGTTCAAAACTCGAAAATTCACATTCTGAAACTTTAGGCTAAAACCCCCAATTTCTCTTTTGGAACCCTCAATCAAATGACAATAATGAATATAGGTTCATGATATAAAATCAAAAATGAGTAGATAACACTTACCTCAGTCCACACGTTGAAAATTGCTTCAAGAATCGCTTCAATCCGAGTTCTATAACTCCCAAAATGCAAAAATGGTAGAAGCCCCAAAAATAGAGTTCTTTATATGCACTGCTCAACGATATCCTACGCGAACGCGGTAGAAGCCTCGCGTTCACGAAGCACAAACTCACATTGTGACACTTTACACTATGCGTTTGCGGAAAAACCCTCACGAACGCGATGAAGAATATTGCCAAACTTCTGTGATCACGAACAACTCACTGCGAACGCGATGAAGGACCCGTAAAGACTGACCAGCCCTCGCTCAACACTACGCGAACGCATAGCCATGGACGCGGGCACGAAGACTAAAATCTTCAACCCAGTGCGAACGCGACCTTAGAAGTGTGAACACAAAGAACAAATAGCTCCACTAACCAAAACACCTTTCGCGATCGTGACCATATTTTCGCGAGCACTAAGAACGCTAAGAGAAACAGGTAACAACAGGAAACCATCAACCAAATAAGATTGAGAAATGGTCCAAACCTCTCCCGAAACTCACCTGAGCCACTCGGGACCCCAACCAAATATACCAACAAGCTCTAGAACATAACACAGACCTACTCGAGGCCTTAAATCACACATGACAACATCAAAATGACGAATCACACCTGTCGTGCCCCATTTTCTCGCGAAAGCAGGTTTTGACATCGTGGAAACTCTTTTGAGTGGGAGGTAAAGTGTTAAAAGAAGAAGATTCACCACCTAGTTTTTGTTAAGGTGCGTTAGGTCACCTGCTTGCAAAATAACTCTGTTTGACAACGCCACCAAAGATCGGGTAAGGGCTCAAATTACCTCAAAGAGAAAGTGTTAGGTACTCTTCAAGGTCACAACTGTGGGTCCCAGCCGAGGTTTAAACTATGTGGATTATAATTAGGCAAGATGATCAAATAAACGTAGAGAAAAAGGGGCAAAGAAATTTATTATGGCACAAGAAGAATTGATACAAATCTACAAGGGCATAACTATAATAGTCTATATTAGATGACTAAGTGTATAAAGAGAAGGGGGGGGGGGGTTCCTATGTTTTTTGCCTAAAGGATCACCCCGTGCAACATAAATAATACTTCGCAACTTCCTTAAGATATGGAGTTGCTCATATTATTCAGCGGGCACAAACTATCATCTCCTACTACACAATTACTATGATAAAGTTGTTTAACTAAAGGCGCTGTAATTCAATTCTAAGTCGTACCCTATGCGTGCACTAAGCGTCCCATGCCTATGTCCCCAGAGGCATTGGACCTCTATTTGGGTGGTTCTAGACTTTACTTAAGTTGCTCAAAATGATAAAAACTAAGCGACATTCAAAACAAATAGGACTTCACTTAAGGATAGTTAAAGGCTCAAGTTAGCCTCCGCACTTAGACAACAAATGCACTGATGTGCCAGAGAATTTCGGCACATTTAATACCAATTGCTTAGATTTTAGCTCGTTTCATATGCAATTGTCCGTATTACTTATGTAATTTTGATGTTTTGCAGTGCATGAGGCTTGAGGACCCAAAAACATGGAAATGAAATCAAGAAGCTGCAAAAGAACAAGAAATTAACAAAATGCGATCGAAAACTAAACATGCGGACCGCAGAATGCTCAAAAAGACCGAAAACCACAACAATTTGTTTAGCCTTTCCAAGCAAAGAAAATGCGGTCCATTATGCGACCGCATAACAGGTCTGCCGACCGCATATCAATGGATCGCAGACCTCTAGTAGAAATTGCTGAGTCCAGAATGCGATGGCAAGATGCGGTCGCATATCAATAATGCGAACCACATAATCCACATGCGACGACTACCTGGAACCTAGGTATGAGAAGATGCGATGGAGTTGAAGCATATGCGAGAAGCATGTCTGTTATGCGACAGATATGCGGTCGCATAACTGATCTGAAAGGGTATTTTTGTCCAAAATTGGCTCCGACTTTTAGCCCACTATAAATAGATTTATTAGGGTTTTATGGGGGCATCTGGTCTAAAAAAGGAGCTACATTCCAAGTTTTGAATATTCCCATATTTTGGAAGTTTCAGAGTGAAGAAACTTGCACTTTTTAAGCTTTATGACATTTAATATTCTTATCTTTTTGTATTTTAGCATGTGTAGCTAGTTTTAAATACTAATGTTGTGGACCCTAAATAGGTGTAATGTTAATGGGTGTTTAACAATATATATATATATATATATATATATATATATATATATATATATATATAATGGTTGGTTGATATATATTTATTTCTCATTATTAATTTATTGTTGGTGGTTGTAAACATTAACAAGTGCCATTATATTCTTTCTTTACTTGGAAAAGTGGGTTAGTGTTTGGTAGAAGTAAATATCAAAGACTCAAGGCGTTAAACCTTGTTTAATAGAATCGCTTAGGAATAAGTGAATTTTATTTGGCATAAATTGATTACTCTTAATTGCAACACTTTTATATTTGGAAAAATCATAAAAGGGAAATACTATCCAACTATTGGAAAATATTGGGTAGTCACTTAGGAATCATTTGCATAACAAAAGGACTTTCCATTAGAAATATATCATATTAACACCGATAGCATTACATTTCATTGAAGAGGACACAACCTTGGTTTAGTTAATCAAATTAATTACAATCCTGTGCAATCATATTTGTTACTAGTTCACTAAATTACAATACTCTTGTTACTCTAACGGAAAAGAAATACAATTCAAGTTAAGCTTCACACTACTCAAGTAAACTTTTCACGCCTATTCCCTGTGGGATTCGAGCCCAAACTAGTTGGGTTACTATATTTGACATCGATCTCTTTACACTATTTTAAGGTGTAATTTGAGCGTATCAAATTTTAGCGCCTTTGCCGGGGAATACGGTTTTGAAATTACTAACTAGTGTGAACTTTACTTTTTATCTTTTCTATTCCTTCACACTTTGCTTGTTTTACTTGGTGTGCTAGGTAAGAATGACCGACTATGATGAAGAAGAGAATCCCTTTGCGGACATTGAGGAGTATATTGATGACACCAACGCTATTCTTCCTCCACGGGTTGAAGCTGCCACATTCAAAGTAGAGCACGGTTTAATCCTAATGCTTAAGGCAGAAGGATTATCAGGAACTCTACAGATGATGATCCAACGCAACACCTTAGGAATTTATTGGGTGTATGCGCCATGCATAAACAGAACATTGTGACAAATGATGCCTTGAGATTGCAGGTGTTCAAATATTCATTGATCGGAGAGGCGAGAAAGTGGATTCAAAATCTACCTCCTCAATTTATCACTTCTTGGCCCGAACTTGTCTGTGCCTTCTTGTCCAAGTAATTCCCACAGAGCAAGAAATCAGATCTTAGAGATAAAATCTTCTTCTTCAAACAACTACCAGGAGAACACTTGCATGAAGCGTGAAATCGATTCAAGTTGTACTTGGTGAGGTCACCGAACCATGGTTTTCCCGATACTATTTTGATGGAGAAATTTTCATGGACATGCCATTTCCCAGAATTACACAGATTCTAGACAAAATGGCCAAACACAATCAAGCATGGCATTCCGAAGATGCCAGTGGTGGAATTTCTTATGGTACTCCCTCTCTAACCAACATGATCAAAGAAAACCAAGAGAGAGACCAATTGATTTATGGGCTTGCCACAAACATTGATGTGCTAACCAAGATGTTCACAGAAAATCAAACAAAGAAGGTAAATGTTGTGGAAGACATGCAACCAACGGGAAATAAAGAATTTGAATAGGCCAACTATGTTTGTAATTCTCAAGGTGGGTATCACCAACAAAATCAATGGAGGCCAAACCCGCAAGGGCAAAGCCAACAAAATTGGCGTAATGACCAAGGTGGGTTGAGTCAAGGTAATTGGAACAACAACAATAGCAATTATGCCAAACGGAGTTTCAACCCCTATGTTCCACCAAAGGGGAAATATTACAAGGAGGGTCCTTCAAATGAATCTAAGTTGGAAGGAATGCTTGAAAAGATCTTGCAAAATCAAGAGAGAGGCGACGCTACAATGAAAAACATGTCCGAAATCGTGGGGTCACATACCGCCTCTATACAAAAGCTTGAAATGCAAATACGAGACTTGTCAAGAGAACAAAATCCCAAGCTCAAAGGTACCCTTCCAAGTGATACAATTGTCAACCCAAAGGGGAATGTGAGCGGTTCATCTTCTCATTGCATGGCTATTACTACTAGAAGCGGGAAAGTACTTCAAGATGAAAATGAACAAGTAATTGAAGTAGATGATCTTGAGCAAGAAGTGGAGGCACGAGTTGAAGTGCCGGTTGTTGTTGATAGTGAGAAGCCCTCTCAAGAGGTGAAAGTTCAAAAAACAAGGCACGAAGAGGTAAGGGAAAAGGTGAAGGAGACCCCAAAAGCTCCTCCACCAATTCCTTGACCTACTCCTCCATTCCCTCAAAGGCTTTCAAGAAGGGTAGATGATAGCAAGTTCGAGAAGTTTTATAATATTTTGAAGCAATTATCGGTGAACATCCCGTTCTTGGAGGCTTTCCAAGAGATGCCGGGATTTGCCAAATACTTAAAGGACTTGATGACCGAGAAGAGATCTACCAAGAATGAAGTGGTGAGTATGACTCACCGAGTTATTTCTATTATTGCTACAACAACCGTTGAGAAAAAGGAAGACCCAGGAGCATTCACCATACCATGTACTATCGGGTTGAGAGATTTTGCAAGGGCACTTTGTGATAATGGAGCTAGCATCAACTTGATGCCTCTTGCTATTTACAAGCAAGCAGGATCGGGTTTGCCAAGACCTACGAGTATGAGATTGCAAATGGCCGACTGTACAATAAAGAGACCCGTGGGTATTGTTGATGATGTTCTAGTGAAAGTGGGGAAGTTCCTTCTCCCGGCCGACTTTGTTATCGTTGATTGTGCAGTTGTGATGTGCCGGAGAATTTCGACACATTTAATACCAAATTGCTAATATTTTAGCTCGTTTTAAATGCAATTATCTTCTATATTTATGTAATTTCTATGTTTTGCAGTATACGAGGCTTGAGGACCCAAGAACATGGAAATGGAATAAAAAAAAGCAAAAAAAATACAAGAAAAAGAAAAATGCTTTCGCAGATGTCAAAATGCGATCCATAAATAACACATGCGGACCGCAAACTGCTCATGGGCATCGTAGAGTCCAACAGTCTACTTGGCTAATTTCAAATGCAAGAATGCGGTCCATTATGCGATCACATAACAGGTTTGCAGACCCCTTAATGGATCGCAAACCTCTTGTGCCAAATGCTGAGATCAGAAATGCGACGACATTATGCGGTCGCATATCAACAATGCGGCTGCCTGGAAACTAGGGTATTAAAGATGCGATGATCGTGTCAATAATGCGGGGCGCATGTCTGTTATGCGACAAAAATGCTGTCGCATATTTGACCTGGAAGGGAATTTTTGTCCAATTTCGACCCCGAGTTTTAGTCCACTATAAATAGATTTATTGGGGTTTTGTGGACCATTCTTGTCTGGTTTTTGAGCTACAATACAAGCTTTTAATATTCCTATCTTTTGGAATCTTTAGGAGGGAAGAATCTTACAACTTTGTAAGCTTTGTGGCATTTATTATTCTCTTCTTCTTGTATTTAAGCATGAGTAGCTAGCTTTAAATGCTAAGGTTGTGGACCCTAAATGGGTGTTATGTTAATGGGTGTTTAACATTGAATATATATATAATGGTTGGTTGATACATATTTATTTCTCATTCTTCATTTATTGTTGGTTGTTGCAAACATTAACAAGTGTCATTAAATTCTTTCTTTACTTGGAAAAGTGAGTTAGGATTGGTAGAAGTAAATATCAAAGACTCAAGGCTTTAAACCTTGTTTAATAGAATCGCTTAGGAATAAGTGGGTTTTATTTGGGATTAATTGATTACTCTTCATTGCAACTCTTTTATATTTGAAAAAATCATAAAGAGGAAATACTGCCCAACTATTGGAAAATATTGGGTAGTCATTTAGAAATCATTTGCATATCTAAAGGACCTTCCATTAGAAATATATCATATTAACACCGATAGCATTACACTTCATTAAAGGGGACACAACCTTGGTTTAGTTAATCAAATGAATTACAACTTTAATTAATCATACTTGTTATCATTTCACTAAACTATCACATAATCAATTACAATACTTTGGTTACTCTAACGGAATAGAAATACGATTTAAGTTAAGATTCACACTACCCAAGTAAACTTTTCACGCCTATTCCCTGTGGGATTCGACCCCAACCTTGTTGGGTTACTATATTTGAAATCGACCTCTTTACACTATTTTAAGGTATAATTTGAGCGTATCAAATTTTGGCACCATTGACGGGGAATACGGTTTTGAAATTACTAGATAGTGTGCACTTTACTTTATATCTTCTTCTATTCCATCACACGTTGTTCGTTTTGTTTGGTGCACTAGGTGTAAATGGCCAATGTTGATTATGATGAAGGGGAGAACCCTTTTGCCGACATCAAGAAATATATCGACGACTCCAATGCTATTCTCCCTCCGCGGGTTGATGCCTCTACATTCAAAGTAGAGCACATATTGATTCTAATGCTAAAGGCAAAAAGATTGTTCCGAAATTCAACGGATGATGATTCGACGCAACACCTAAGACACTTCTTGGGTGTATGTGCCATGCACAGACAAAACAACGTGTCAGATGATGCATTGAGGTTGGGGGTATTCAAATATTCCTTGGCGGGGGAAGCGAAAAAATGGCTTCAAAACTTACCTCCTCAATCTATCACATCTTGGCCCGAGCTTGTCCGTGCCTTTTTAGCAAAGTGGTTCCCACAAAGCAAAAAATTGGAGCTCAGAGATAAAATATTTTTCTTCAAGCAACTGCCTGGGGAGAACTTACACGAGGCATAGGACCGATTCAAGCTATACCTAGTGAGGTCACCAAATCATGGGTTCCCAGACCATATTTTTATGGAGAAATTCTATATGTGTTTGGACCTACTATCTCAGTCCATTGCTAAAAATGCCACAGATGGGTCCTTCATGGACAAGTCATTCCCTAGGATTACTCAAATTCTAGACAAAATGGCAAAGCATAATCAAGCATGGCACTCAGAAGATACTAGTAGTGGAATTTCCTATGGTACTCCCTCTCTTACCAACATGATCAAAGACAATCACGAGAGAGATCAATTGATTGTCGGTCTAGCCACTAACATTGATGTGTTGACAAAGATGTTCACGGAGAGTCAAACAAAAAAGGTAAACGTTGTGGAAGATGTGCTATCAATGGGAAGTCAAGAGTTTGAAGATGCCAATTATGTTCACAATTCTCAAGGTGTTTTCCGACAACAAAATCAATGGAGGCCAAACCCGCAAGGGCAAGGCCAACAAAATTGGCAAAATGATCAAGGCGGCGCGAGTCAAGGAAATTGGAACAACAACAACAATTATGCCAATCGAATTTCCAACCCTTATGTTCCACCAAGGGGAAAATATCCCAACTCTTCACACTACAAGGAGGGGCCTTCGAATGAGTCCAAAATGGATGGGATTCTTGACAGAATCTGGCAAAACCAAGAGCGAAGCGATGCAACAATGAAAAATATGTACGAGGTAGTGGGATCACACACCGCCTCTATTCAAAAGCTTGAGATGCAAATGATAGATTTGTCACGAGAAAAAAATCCCAAGCTAAAAGGTACTCTTCCAAGTGACACTATATTCAACCCAAAAGGTGGTGCAAGCTGACCATCTTCTCACTGCATGGCCATCACCACTAGATGTGGGAACGTGCTTAAAAATGAAAGTGTACAAGTGGTTGATGTAGAAAATCTTGATCAAGAAGTGGAAGCACAAGTTGAGTTTCTGTTGTTGTTGAAATTGAGAAGCCCTCCTAAGAGGTAAAAGTCCAAAAAGCAAGCACGAAGAGGTTAAGGAAAAAGTGAAGGAGACCCCAAAATCTCCTCCACCAATTCCTCGACCTACTCCTCCATTACCTCAAAGGCTTGCAAGAAGGGTATATGATGGCAAGTTTGAGAAGTTCTATGATATCTTGAAGCAATTGTCGGTAAACATCCCATTCTTGGAGGCTTTCTAAGAGATGCCGGGGTTTGCCAAATACTTGAATTATTTGATGACCAAGAAGAGAACTACAAAGAATGAAGTGGTGAACATGACTCACCGAGTTAGTTCTATAATTGCTACAACCACCGTTGAGAAGAAGGAAGACCCGGGAGCATTCACCATCCCATGTACTATCGAGTTGAGAGACTTTGCTAGAGCACTTTGTGATAATGGGGCTAGAATAAATTTGATGCCTCTTTCTATTTACAAGCAAGCGGGATTGGGTTTGCCAAGACCTACGAGCATGAGATTTCAAATGGCCGACCGATCAATCAAGAGACTCGTGGGTATTGTTGATGATGTCTTGGTAAAGGTGGGGAAGTTCCTTCTCCCGGCCGATTTTGTTATCCTTGATTGTGCGGTAGACAAGGAAATTCCTATCATTTTGGGAAGACCATTCCTTGCTACGGGAAGATCTTTGATGGACTCAGAACAAAATGAAATCAAGTTCCGAGTGAATGATGAGGAAGTTACTTTCCAAGCTAGCAAGGGTTTGAAGTTGCCAAACGCTTATGAGGGGATCTCAGTCATAGATGTGGTTGAGGATGCTATTGACATAAAGATGGAGGAAGAATGCCTCGGTGAGGCTTTGGCGGCAATCTTGGTGAACTTTGATGGTGAAGACATTGAGGGGTATGTTGAAGTAGTGAATGCATTGGAAGGACGTGGGTCCTACACGTATGCACCGAAGAAGCTCTCTCTTGACTTAGAGAATAGAGCCACTCCTCCCGCAAAGCCTTCATTAAGCCACCACAACTTGAGCTCAAACCACTTCCGTCACACTTGAGGTATAAATTTCTTGGCTCTAATGATACTTTACCCGTAATCGTTTCCTCTTTGTTGAATGATGTGAGGGTAGATGAATTGTTGAATGTCTTGCGGGAACACCGACAAGCAATTGGATGGACAATATGGACATCTGAGGAATTCCCACCGGGATATGTGAGCATAAAATCCAATTGGAGGAAGGGAGAAAGCCAAGTGTTGAACACCAAAGGAGATTGAATCCATCGATGCAAGAGGTGGTCCAGAAGGAGATAATCAAGTGGTTGGATGCCGGGGTGGTCTACCCCATTGCGGATAGTTCTTGGGTGAGCCCAGTGCAATGTGTGCCAAAGAAGGGAGGGATGGTGGTAATCCACAATGAGAAGAATGAGCTCATCCCAACAAGGACGCTCACCGGGTGGAGAGTGTGCATGGACTATCGGAAGCTTAACAGTGCCACGTGCAAAGACCATTTCCCTATGCCTTTTAGTGATCAAATGCTTGATCGGCTAGCGGGAAGGTCATTCTATTTCTTCCTTGATGGATATTCCGGCTACAACCAAATCAACGTAGAATTGGAGGACCAAGAAAAGACAACATTCACTTTCCCATATGGAACTTTTGCTTTTAGCCGGATGCCGTTTGGATTGTGCAACGCTCCGGCTACCTTTCAAAGGTGTATGATGTCTATATTCTCAAACATGGTGGAGGATTTCCTAGAGGTGTTCATGGAAGACTTTTCGGTGGTAGGTGACTCTTTTGAGAATTGTCTTGACAATCTTAGACAAGTGCTCAAAAGATGTGAGGAAACCAACTTTGTGCTAAATTGGGAGAAATTCCACTTCATGGTGGATGAAGGCATTGTCTTGGGCCACAAGATTTCGAAAAATGGCATAGAGGTTGACTGAGAAAAAATTGAAATCATCTCCAAACTTCCTCCACCCACCTAGATAAAAGGTGTCCGAAGCTTTTTGGGGCATGTCGGATTCTATCGGTGCTTTATCAAGGACTTCTCAAAAACTGCAAATCCTATGTGTGTTTGATGAAAAGTTTGTGTTTGATGAAAAGTGTCTTAAGGAATTTGAGGAACTAAAAGAGAAGCTCACCACGACACCCATTATTGTCACACAAGATTGGTCTCTTCCATTTAAACTCACGTGTGATGCCAGTGGTGTAGCTATTGGAGCAGTGCTTGGCCAAAGGTATAACAAAGTTCTCCATATATCTATTATGCAAGCAAGACTCTCAACGGTGCTCAAGTAAATTATACTGTGACTGATCAAGAACTTCTTGCTATTGTTTATGCCTTTGAAAAATTTAAGCTTACTTGTTGGGGTCCAAGGTGGTGGTTTATGATGATCATGCTGCTCTTCGCTATCTCATGGCGAAGAAAGATGCCAAACCAAGACTAATCCGATGGGTCCTCTTATTACAAGAATTTGACTTTGAGATCAAGGATCGCGAGGGCACAGAAAACCAAGTGGCGGATCATCTATGTAGGCTTGAATAGGACGGGAGACCGAAGGAAAATCTTGATATCGATGATGCCTTTCCTGATGAGCACATCTTGGCATTGTCTTCTTCATCTACTCCTTGGTATGCCGATATTGCTAACTACTTGGTTAGCAACCTCATTCCGGATGGATTGGAAGCTTATCAGAAGAAGAATGTTTTGAGAGAGTGTCAGCAATACTATTGGGAAGAG
This sequence comes from Nicotiana undulata, assembly GCA_005239495.1. Classification (NCBI taxonomy): domain Eukaryota; kingdom Viridiplantae; phylum Streptophyta; class Magnoliopsida; order Solanales; family Solanaceae; genus Nicotiana; species Nicotiana undulata. Next base: position 42,346 of record MDKH01221436.1, on the reverse strand, counting down.
CCATTCTTGTTCCGCATTTGTGCTGATAACATCATTAGGCGGTGTGTTCTAGAAGAGGAGATTATGCCAATTCTTAAGGCATGCCATGACTCACCGGTTGGGGGTCATCATAGGGGAAATCGAACGGCGGCGAAGGTACTTGAATGTGGCTATTATTGGCTGTCGATTTACCATGATGCCAATCAAATGGTCAAGGCTTGTGACCAATGTCAAAGGCAAGGATCAATCTCTAAGAGGCATGAAATGCCAATGCTCTTTGTGATGGAGGTCGAGATCTTTGACGTGTGGGGAATCAATTTTATGGGTCCCTTTGTGAGCTCGTATGGTATGAAGTACATCTTGGTGGCAGTGGACTATGTGTCCAAGTGGGTTGAAGCAATCTCCTTACCGAACAATGAGGGTGTGACCACATTTTTAAAGAAAAACATATTCACACGATTTGGCACTCCTAGATCCATTCTTAGCGATGGTGGATCTCATTTCTGTATCAAGGATTTCACGGGGCTACTGGAGAAATATGGAGCCAAGCATAAGGTGGCCACACCTTATCATCCTCAGTCAAGTGTCCAAGTTGAAGTTTCCAACCGGGAGATAAAGAATATTCTAGCAAACTGTTAATGCAAACAGGACCGACTGGTCAAGGAAGCTAGATGATGCGTTGTGAGCATACCGCACATTGTACAAGACCCCTATTGGTACTTCTCCATACCGATTAGTCTTTGGCAAGGTATGTCATCTACCCGTAGAGCTGGAACACAAATCCATGTGGGCTTTAAAAAGGTTGAATCTGGACTGGGCTGAAACTGCAAATTTGAGGTTAGCACAACTCAATGAAATGGAAGAATTCTGTTTCCATGCATATGAGAGTGCAGCTGTGTACAAGGAAAGGATGAAGTTCGTCCACCACAAGAAGATCTTCAAGAGGGAGTTCAAGTCAGGTGACTTGGTTCTGCTCTTCAATTCAAGGCTCAAGTTTTTCCCGAGCAAACTCAAATCGAAGTGGTCCGGTCCGTTCAAGGTAGTAAATGTATCCCCTTTTGGAGCTGTGGAATTAGAATCGGAGGATGGACTCCGAACCTTCAAAGTGAATGGCCAGCGATTCAAGCACTACTTGGGCACAAATGGAGAAAAACACTTGGTGGAAAAATTGGCTCTCAAATATGGTCCGTCCCCAGCCAATGAGTAAGCCCAACAAGGGGCCAACTTCGTCGTGCCACGACGTCAAATCAAGCGCTTCATGGGAGGCAACCCATGTGTGGTAACATTTTTTTTTTCTTTAATTTTTTTTGTTAGGTAGATTAAATTGAGAAAGTTGACGTGTGTGTTAGAGTGCAGGTGATCTAAAAAGGTCATAAAACAGGGTGAAAATGCCAAAGAAATGGAAGAAAAATCACTCAAGAAAGTTTGCTACAACTATGTGGTCGCATATTGACTATGCGGACCGCATAGTGGTCGCAAACCTGGACAATTTGTTGGGAATGTTTTGCGTGTAAAAATCCGGTAAAAGTGTGAACTTTGCGGTCCGCATATCATTTATGGAACCGCAAAAGTTCACCGCCTAAAGGAAGTAAACAACCTGACCTGACCCTACCGCATAACACTTATGTGGTCGCATAATGTGTTATGCGGCAACTTAACCACCACATAGCCACCAGGTGTAATCTCTCACTCTCTTCGCATACATTCACTTGCACACAGGCACTCCCACGCACACACATTACACTAAAACAAAAACAAAAACCAAAAAAGGGGGAAAAACTAATTTGGAAGTATACATTTGAACAACGAATCCACTAATCGAAATCAAGATCGTCTCATTCATAACATCTTCTCTCATTTGGTCTACATCTGGTATGTCTTCTCCCCCTCTTCATTTTTCTGCAATTTTGATTGTTATCCTTGCTTTGTGATTGTTTCCATCTGTGTTAGTTATTGGGTGTCTCCATATTCATATGCTCATAACACAGTACCCTAGGAGTTTAATTGAGCACAAATTTTTTGGGTAGTGAATTAGGGAGCACCATTATAAAGGGTAGAGGTAAAGTAGTGAGGACGATGACTTTTGCGGCCTGCAAAATTGATTCGCAGTCCGCAAAGTAGCCGAAAATGAAACCCTAGGTGACCTGATGTCTAATAAAATGCGGAGGCTTTTGCGATCACATAACTAATATGCGAACCGCAAAGCCACCACAAACCTGGGCAGGTGATGACCTTATTTTACAGCAAGTTTGCGCCCGGTTTGCGATCGCAAACCCAATTCTTCGGTAGTATTTTCCATCGCATAATGTTTTGACCTTTTGATTACACAGTGTTTCCATGGATATGCGAACTGCATAGTGGGTATGTGATCGCATTACCCATCGCATAACTGAAGTCCTTCTGAGCAAACACATATTTGCGACGAGTTTGCCGTCCACATAGTAGTTATGCGACCGCATAACCCATCGCATTTTCTGTTCACCTTGCAAATTTACTGTCTTATGTTTGCTATGATACGCCCGTCGCTCACACACAGTTTCTTTGCAGATATGGATCCTAGGAAATCTATTGCTACTCGCTCTCCACCCGCTCGTGGACATAAAAGGGCTTCCACCGGCCAACATGCACAACAAGCCAAGCGTCCACGACCGGAAACATCCCGACCTGCTGCTGAACAACCCTCCCAATATGATGAGGAGGAGACTTTGCCGTCAGTAGACCTACAGGCTGAGGAAAGAAGAAAAAAAGGGGAGGATCTGCAACTCCGTTTTTGGATCACAGGTTCCATGAGCCTGTACAAAGAAGGGCTTAACAAAGAAAGATCCTGGAAGAGAAACAACTGAGCCTGAACGGGTTGCAGGAGCACTACCCCCACATTCTGGAGAACATTAAGGCAAGGAACTGGGAATGCTTCACATAGGTCCTTGAGGATTTTAATGAAACACTGGTGCAAGAATTTTATGCATCCTATGGGGCTTCCAGAACACCTCAACACAAGCGCAACAAGGTCTTCTGTGAAACAGTCTTGGTACGAGGGAAGCAGGTGCTTTGTGACAACGACACCATAAATGAGTTGTATTTTTCAAACTGGAGACCGGGCACAGCTGAGTGCGATGCCAAACTAGCAACAAGGATAGTGAGCGTGCCTGGATAGCCTCAATGATAGCAAAGGGGACCCCAACTTGGATTGACCCTGCCTACAAAATTTCAAGGAAGATCTCACACGGAATGGTCAGTACTGACTCAGCTTTGTCACCTCTCGCCTAATACCGTCCAGGAATGAAACTGATATAAACACTGAGAAAGCACTTCTCATTGCATGCATTATAATCGGGATCAAGATTGATGTGGGCGATATTATCTTCCGAGAGTTGGGGGTCAGGGCCAACCAGACGACCACATCACTTCCATTCCCGTGCTTGATCACAACTCTCTATAATGCTGTGGAAGTCCCTCCATTGCCATACCATGACAAGACGGTGAAAGCGCTGAAGGATATTGACATCACGCGTATTAGTGACGCAGTGCCACAAGAGGTTACTGCTCCTACAGAGATTCATATCCCCATTCCTGCTGATACAGACATTTCAGATTCTCAGACACTTGCCTCTCCTCAGGCCACAATGGCATTCACAGCCAATCCACAACCCACTTCACAGGCCACCATTGCACAGCCTTCTACAGCACTGCCAGCTTTTTCAAGGCTAGGTCTCCTAGCTCAGCATACAAATGCTAAGGTGGACCGACTACTGAAGGATCTACCAACACTTATTTGGCATGCATTGATCCCCATACAATCCTCAGTGACAGCACTCCAACAACAACATATATCTTATGAGGATTGCCTGAAGAAGATCGAGGTGAGGCTGGAAAAAGTTGAGCGGGGTGAGGTTGGCGGCCTGCCTAAGCTCCTTACAGATGTTGATGCTTTGAAGGGTGACCTCCAAAAGATGCAGAACCTGGAGTTTGATCTCTCTTCCTTCATTCCAAAGTAAGGAGAGCAGGGAGCTGGCACGTCCATTGCTGGGCTCGATTTTGATTTCACTACTTTGATGACAGCTCCCGATCCACTGACTGTCGGGACTTCCCAGACTCCAGCTCCTCTTGCACCAATTGACATCCCTTCTGGAGAAGATTCCAGACGTACTGCAGAGTCCGAGGGTGGGGAGACAGATGAGGAAGAGACTGGTGATGAGGCATTGTCCGAGGAGGATGAGGGTCCTCAAGATAAAGGTAAGCAGATTGCTGTCACCACACACAAAAGAAGAAGAAGAAGAAGCTGTATAGAAGACGATATCACACTCGCTAGCAGATATGGTTGCCCAAGCCCATCCATCGACCACTCAGCCATCATCGTTCGAGTCTAGAAGCTCACAAGCCCTAGCTCCATCAGCAGGGCAGTTGGAGATCCCTCCTCCATCCGTGGAGGTCACTCTTTAGGCTGAGATCCCATCAGCCACAACTTCAGCATCACAGGGTGACCCCACAGCAGGTCAGCATGATTCAGCTCCCCATAGCGCTTAGGGCGCCCCAGGGAGCCCCTCAACTCTATTTTCAAGTTATTATGCATTGGGGACAATGCATGCTATTCAGTTGGGTGCTGGATAGCTAAGTATTGTAATCCTTGTATATATTTTTGTGAACTGTCATCCTTGTATATATTGTTGTGATCTTTTTGTGAACTGTCATCCTTGTTTATATTGTTGTGATCTTTGAATATATATAAATAAATAAAAAATAGTTAAATTGTTGTATGCATAAAGTCTTTAGTAGTTAACAATGAATTCCCCTTGGTTTTTCTTCTCCATGTTCTTTTCCAAGGGTGTAATAGTAGAACCATGGCAGTATTATGAAACATTTTGACCGGTTTGGTGTAATTGTATAGTTTCAAGCATGTATGTCTGTAAATAGATTGTACCCTTATGTGGATATATAAAAAATATATAATTTATAGTTAATCATTTTTGTGAACTTGGGGCTCGCTTTTTGACTTTATGTTTACTTAGAATTGTACATATGATATGATGAAATCTTTGAGTTGCCAAGTGTCGACTCGAGAGCTAAAACTATGTTGAGTCAAGCAGTTCATGTGCCATGTGTGTTAGTATTTGTGTAAATAATTCTTGTGTTTACTTCTGTCATCTAGAACTTGCCCGGTTGGCCTTTCAATGCTAATATTAATTACGTTTGGTTGGAGAGATGACCTTAAGAAGTCTTTGTGTTATTTGAAAACCCATTTATCCTTTCAAGCCACCCATTTTATAGATATTATCACCAGTTACCCCATTGAGCCTTTAACCTTTTCTTGGCCACCTCATTACAAACCTTTCCCCTTTTGTGAAATAATTCCTTCTTTGAACCCGTCCTTCCTTGAACAAGTGATAATGAGGCTAAAAGCCTAAGTTGGGGGTATGGTGTCAAGTGGAAATTGATAAGGTTGTATATTGAGTGTAGGACCATAGACCTCAAGGTGTTCATGTGAAGTTATTCAAGCTCCAAAAAGAAAAAAGATACAAAAATATTTATAAAAGAAGAAGAAGAAGATATATGTATGCATATAAATATGGAGCCTTGAAGAAAATTAGAGAGGTATTTAAGGTGGTTCTATGTTGGTAACTAGATACCAATGAGGGCTGTGTGGGTTGAAAATAAACAAAGGGCAACACGAAAGAAAAAACATGTGAGTAGTGTTCAAGGAGGGTGAAGTCACTTGTATCTCAAATGTTTATCCTACCCTTCCCTAAACCTTCATTACAAGCTTAAAAAGTCCTTATGGGATCTCCAACCGAACGTTCTTAGAATAAGTGGAGAATTAAAATAAGGGCAAGCCTATGGCATGGTATGTAGTAACACTTGAGATTCATTGTGAGAGTGAGTGTTTTTGTGAATTTGTCCCATGTGTTGTCATTGTAAATATTGTGATCTTTGGGACTTTCTTTCTAGTGAGGGCACATGAACTGCGAGGTTTAACAGAAGTTGAGTTCTTGAAGCCGAATGCAAGTGCACTTAGCTGAGAGTAACGTTTTGTCAAATTGGTCGAGGCTCAAAGTTCACAGGTTGATTAACGTCTTTGTAAATAACAATGATTGTTCAGGAAGGGTAAACAAACGAAAGTGCATGCTTGTAAAACTAACGATTAAAACCATCCAAAGTCACTATTGTTCCATATCGTTTAGTTGAAGTCTAGAATAGGATGGTGTTGTTTTAGTTGCTTGAGGACAAGCAAGAGTTTAAGTTAGGGGTGTTGATGTGCCGGAGAATTTCGGCACATTTAATACCAATTGCTTAGATTTTAGCTCGTTTCAAATGCAATTGTTTGTATTACTTATGTAATTTTGATGTTTTTCAGTGCATGAGGCTTGAGGACCTAAAAACATGGAAATGAAATAAAGAAGCCGCAAAAGAATAAGAAATTAACAAAATGCGATCGCAAACTAAACATGCGGGCCGCAAACTAAACATACGAACCGCAGAATGCTCAAAAAGACCGCAAACCACAACAGTTTGTTTAGCCTTTCCAAGCGAAGAAAATGTGGTCCATTATGCGACTACATAACAGGTCTGCGGGCCGCATAATGGATCGCAGACCTCCAGTAGAAATTGCTGAGTCCAGAATGCGATGGCAAGATGCGGTAGCATATGAACAATGCGAACTGCATAATCCACATGTGATGACTACCTGGAACCTAGGTCTGGAGTTGAAGAATATGCGAGCCACATGTCTGTTATGCGACAGATATGCGGTCGCATAACTGATTTGAAAGGGTATATTTGTCCGAAATTGGCCCCGACTTTAGCCCACTATAACTATATTTATTAGGGGTTTGTGGAGGCATCCGGTCTGAAAAAGGAGATACATTCCAAGTTTTGAATATTCCCATCTTTTGGAAGTTTTAGAGTGAAGAATCTTGCACTTTGTAAGCTTTATGGCATTTAATATTCTCATCTTTTTGTATTTTAGCATGTGTATCTAGTTTTAAATACTAAGGTTGTGGACCCTAAATTTGTGTAATGTTATTGAGTGTTTAACATTGAATATATATATATATATTATGGTTGGTTGATATATATTTATTTCTCATTCTTCATTTATTGTTGGTGGTTGCAAACATTAACAAGTGCCATTATATTTTTTATTTACTTGGAAAAGTGGGTTAGGGTTTGGTAGAAGTAAATATCAAAGACTCAAGGCGTTAAACCTTGTTTAATAGAATCGCTTAGGAATAAGTGGGTTTTACTTGGCGTAAATTGATTACTCTTAATTGCAACTCTTTTATATTTGGAAAAATCATAAAAGGGAAATACTATCCAACTATTGGAAAATATTGGGTAGTCACTTAGGAATAATTTGCATTTTAAAAGAACTTTCCATTAGAAATATATCATATTAACACCGATAGCATTACATTTCATTGAAGGGGACACAACCTTGATTTAGTTAATCAAATTAATTACAATCGTGTGCAATCATATTTATTACTAGTTCACTAAATTACAATACTCTTGTTACTCTAACGGAATAGAAATACGATTCAAGTTAAGCTTCACACTACTCAAGTAAACTTTTCACGCCTATTCCCTGTGGGATTCGAACCCAACCTAGTTGGGTTACTATATTTGACATCGATCGCTTTACACTATTTTAAGGTGTAGTTTGAGCGTATCATGCACACAAATAGATTTCTACGTTAGGCATTAGACAGTTTCAGAACTAAGGCAAATTGAATTCATTAAGCTCTATAGACATGGTTTCAATGATTTGATCCAAACGTGCAGGCAGTGCCAAATGCAAGGTGTCACTTTAGACCTATAGACATGATTTCTAAACTATACAGTTTAAGAGTATCTGGTACTGCTATTCTGTTTATTGAGATTACAAATTATAAATTATTAAAACCTATAGACATTATCTCTAAGTGATTTACGCAATAAGGCGGAGTGAAAACCATTGGAAACACCTAGAATTACTCGTGTTTGATCCTATTGGCATGATTTCTAAGCGAGTACCAGTATTTTATAGCTAGGTCCTAATAGTTGGCAGCTGAAAACTGATTCTATAACACTTCACCTTTATAAGCATGTTTTCTAGGCGAGCAATATATATAACAGTAGCCGATGAATCAATTAAGAAACTGTGGATATGATACCTAGATGATGACCATTAGAACATAATCTAGTATGATCCTATAGGCATGATATCTAATGAACATGCTGTAGTTATGCAAATTGAAGGGCGGTTATTGGCATTTAATTCCTATAGGTATGCTGTATAGTGACACATAGTAGTAGACATGGAATAAATAGAGTACTTAAGCTCATGCTTTGACAATAAACAAGTTGCGTGAGTGTGTGATTCCCCTAATGGCATGATTTCTACTAGTGTACATGGAAATCTGAATAACATATATGGCAGGTTGGATAAAATAAGAAGTAAATCATATGAACCTTATAGGCATGTTTTCTACACTTTCATGAAAATATTAGAATATACCCGTTTCCCTAATTTCACTAACACCCCAATTGCTTATCATAAAATTATTACAGACCAGTTGAGGAATATAAGTACAAATATTACACAAGAAACTATAGTAGGCCTATAGAAGACCCATAGGAGATACCCAGTATTGCTTGGGCCTTCAGCAAACTCCTTCTTCGCAAATGGCATGCCCAGATCCAAACGGGGACTATGCCCATCAGCACAACCCAAAAGTCATAGAGGAACTCAAGCCAAACCAAACAGTCACAAATTGACCATATGACACAGAAATCACTTACACAACCCAGTTTGCACATTATACAAATAATGCGAGAAAAAACTAAATGCCAGAGACAACTCAAATTCCAGCAGCAAAGATAGTGATGAAAGAGCCTCAAATTCTAGTGTGTCAGAGTTCACAAGGGTCTCAAATGGACCCCGAGCAGTGCTCACACTAGGGAGGTCAATAGGGAGGTTTTGGTGGCCTTGGCTTTCAGCTGGCCAAGAGTGATAGATTCAAAATAGTGTAGGTAACAAGTAAGAGTGAGAGAACAGTGATCAAGTGATGGAATTTGAAGAGGTACACTTGTATTTTAGAAACAGACATGGCAAGGGTGGTTAAAAAAGAACATACAAGAAAAGAGAATCAACAAAAATCAAAGAACAAGTTGATATCACAAGTTCAAACACTTAGCATATTGGGTAGAAAACATTTTGTAGGAAGCAGGGGAATCATGTTTTCTGAGATTACATGATTAACATTCAAAGGTGCACTATGCCAAACGAGACTAAAGTAGAGCACTAACTTAAAGGATTTAAATCCTAAAGGTCAAAATTATGTTGAATATCCATCACAACACCAGAAAGTAGACAAGCCAACTTATATCAATAAGACAAAACAATGTCAAACATTATAAGTAAACATAAGTTGAGATCGCTACTCTAAAGGTTCCAACTAATCACCAGGGAATACATGATTAAGCAAACCAAAGACTTAATGAATGACAAAAATAGTCTAGAGTGAATGTCTTAACATAGATAAGGACACATTATAGATACGAGTTAGTCACTATAGGAACCAAGGACAAAGCAGGGAAACAAACTCATGCCAAACAGCAAATGTAAACATTCAAGTACCAACACACTAGGCTAAACGAACTTAAGAGAGTCCAAATTGTTCAAGTTAAGCATAAATATATCTCAGAACTGGCAGTTTTAGGTAGAAATCAAATTCTAAAGAAGTTCAGATCACAAAACAAGTTCAATGCCAACAAGGTTGCACATAGAGATGGTCTAGAAATGCCTTAGATTATGAATTTCAGAGGTACGAATTATGCAAATCATGAACACAGGAGAATGAAATTGCAAATGCTAAGGAACTTACCGGTTATCAGTTGACAAATAGACAAACAAGAAAGAACAAACTCCACAATACTCTGAAGATAAATAAAGAGCAATAGACCCAGGATCTTAGTGTGTCAGAGTTCCCAAGGGCTTCAAATGAACCCTGGGCAGTGCTCGCACCAAGAAAAATTGAAAAATCAAATTCCGGCGGCCTTGGCTTTCAGCCAGCCAAGAGCCAAGAAAATGAGAGAATAATAGAGTGACATGCCTTAGTTATTTAGTGAATCTCGTGATTAAAAGTCTCTCCATAATAAGAATAGGGTAGGGATTTTTATAGTGTTGAAATTGAATGAACAAACAAGGAAAATAACTGATTAAATATAAATAAGGAAAGAAATCAAGTAAACATGGACAAAAAGAGTAAAATGTCGCATCCAAGTTAGTAGAGTAACCAGAAAGGAAAAATATCAAACTCCAAACCCTACTTAGGATTTTAAACTCAAAACTGGCCAACTACTATGAAGAATCAAGTTTCTCTTCGTGTATATGGACGAGATATTGTCCAAATCTCCAAAATTGAGTTGATTCTCGTCCGATATAGAGGTGGTATTTGCTACAATTGGGAAAATACCTAAGTAATGCCATAAATGTCATGACCCAAATCCTAATCTAGGTCGCGATGGCGCCCAACACCGATGTCAGGCAAGCCATCACCATTCACCTAGTGAGTCTAGTTTATTTTTATGAAAACCTTTCCATCATTTCAAAAATAGTTTAGTCACTACGCATGGAATGTACTAAATAACAAGGGCATTTAAATTGCGAAGATCAGAAGTCAACTTTAATTAATTACATGTACAAAAGAATAGTCTACCAATGTGTGTGCCAGGAACTAGTGTCACACGTTTACAAGCATCTAGTAGAAGAAATCAAAAGAATACATCTATCCTACTCTCTGAGAGGATATAGACAGAATATTAAAAGGGGAAGACTCCAACGTGCTGCTGAACGACACCAAGAGAAGTAGCTCACCGTTGAATCTCTGATCTCGAGAAGTCAAGAACGGGTTGCGGACTGATAACCAAATGCACCTGCCTTGGAACATGTACAATTAAGTACAGAAACGTAGCATGAGTACATAAACATTATGTACCCAGTAAGTATCCAGTCTAATCTCGAAGAAGTAGTGACGAGAGGTCGCCTTGACACTTACTAGGGCCAAAACAATATATTTAGATGTAAGGCTAAGCATGAATAGCAAATATGAATAAATAGTAAAGACAAGAAATGCCAAGTCTCCCCACAAGTATATTTAAGTGTAAACTCCTATCATACATGTTACAAATTCGTTTTCCAGGGCATCTAACAGTTTAACAATCACGGAAAAATATCAAGCAAGTAGCATGCTCATAGTGTGCTGAGGAAGTATGGCCCGATCCAACAAAATAATAAATGTGCATTGTCGAAGGGTCGAACGGTGAGAACCATAGATGCACGCGAACGACCCGCTCCCATGAGAGTAGTATAAGAAATCATCCCGCTCGCGGAATATAATTGCGAAGCGGTTTCACATAAGCATAACACATTTCCTTAATCCATTTCTTTTTCAAATTAAAGATTTACTTGAAACCTTTAAGTTCTTAAGTTATCGATATAAACTTCCGTTCAAAGAAATTAACACTTGTAATTCAATTAACACGACATGGTGTAAACCTAACTACCCGGACATAGCAAGAATAGTCACTATGCACGGACTCTCGTCACCTAGTACGTACGTAGTCCCCCACAATTTATTTACATAATCAATTATTTCACCTAGGGGAAAGTTCCCTCTTACGAGGTTAGAAAGGAGACTTACCTCGCTTCAAGCCTACTTCCTGATTCAAGAATGCGCCCGAATCTCCAAATTTGTCGCCTGACAACGCGAAACTAACCAAACATTACATAAAATAATCAATCTATGTTCAAAAGTTCACAAATTTCCTATTTATATGGTTACCCAACCTAGTTTTGCAAGATTCCTAAAATCCACCTCCGGGCCCACATGCTCGGATTCCGGAAATGTTTAAGGAAAGTTTTACCCATAACCTAAGGATCAATAATATATGATTTTCACTAGATTCCATAACAAATTTCGTGGTCAAAATCGTTTCTTATCAAAACCCTAGGTTTTACTATAAACCCATAATTCTCACTAATCTTGGTGTGTTAATCCACTCAAAAACTAAGTTATAAACTCACATTAAGTAGGAAATACATTACCTCAAGATGCTAAGTCGAAATCCCCTCCTTGGAAGCTCCCAAATCGCCCAAGAAATGAATGAAGTGTGTCAAAAATGACACATTCCCGTATTAAATGAAGGCACTACCTTTAGCGATTTCCGCACCTGCAGTTAGGGGACCGCATCTGTAGTCTCGCTTCTGCGAGGGAAGGGCCGCATCTGCGGAGATGGGGCGGACTAGATGGGGTTGCACTTGCAATCTGGGGCCGCTTCTGCGGAAGAAAGGACCGTATCTGCGCATCCTGAGCACCCACTCCCTGATCGCATCTGCGAGGCTACGACCGCATCTGCGGTCTCGCACCTACGGCTGGCCAATCGCAGGTGTGGTCGCACCAGATCTGATGCACCAGTAGCTCTTTTAGAGCTTAAACTTGCCTCACGCGACGTCTGAATGGCATCCGAGGCCTCCGAGGCCCTGTCCAACTATACCAACAAGTTCTAAATCATAATACGGACTCTCTCAAACCATCGGAACGTCCGGGAAAACATTAAATCTAAGAATAATACCCCAAAACCAACTAAATTCAGCTTATAAACTTTAAATTCTTGAATTCACCTCCAACACGCCGGAACGTACTTATACTACTCGGAATGACACCAAATTTTGCGAGAAAGTCATAAATGACATGACGGAACTATTCCCGATCTGGGAATTCATTTTGAACCTTGATATCACAAAAATACGTTCCAAACCTCAATTTTTGAAATTAAAGAGTCATATTTCACTATTTGGCGCTGAAACGCTCCCAGGTCATCCAAATCCCGTTTCGAACATATGCCCAAGTCCGAAATCATCTTACGAACCTACTGGAACCTTCAAATCCCGATTCCGAGGTCGTTTACTAAAAATGTTGACTGAAGTCAAACTTGGCCTTTAAGGCCAACCTTGAGGAACTAAATGTTCCAAATTCCACCAAAACTCTCCCGAATCCTGAACTAACCATCCCCGCAAGTCATAAACCAGTAAAGAAAGTACGGGAAATCTCATTTAGGGGTACGAGGTTCTAGAAAGCAAACGACCAGTTGGGTCGTTACATTCTGCACCTCTTAAACAAACATTCGTCCTCGAACGGGTCTAGAATCATACTTGGAGTGCTGAAAAAGTATGGATATCGGCTCCACATGTCCTCCTTGGCGAAAACCCTCTTAGACCCCAATTGGCGAACTTCATGTCAATGATAACAACTGGCTCCTCCTCGAAGACCAACCTCTCGTCTAGCTAAATGGTACTGAAATCTATCACGTGAGATAAGTCGGAGTGGTACCTCCGAAGCATGGACACATGAAAGACCGGATGAATTCATAATAAACTGGGAGGTAAAGCGAGCTCATACGCAACCTCCCCAACTCGCCTCAACACCTCTAAGGGACCTATAAACCTTGGGCTCAACTTGCCCTTCTTTTCGAATCTCATAATACCCTTCATCGGCAAGAATTTAAAGAGAACCTTCTCGCCGACCATAAATGATACATCACGCGCCTTCTGATCCGCGTAACTCTTCTGTCTGGACTGTGCTGTGCGAAGCCTCTCCTGAATCATATTTACTTTTTCCATAGCATCCTTCACCAAATCGGTGCCATATAACTTAGCCACGCTAGGCTCAAACCACCCGATGGAAGAACGACATCGCCGACCATAAAAGGTCTCAAATAGAGCCATCTCAATGCTGGACTGATAGTTGTTGTTGTAAGCAAACTCGACCAAGGGCAAACATTGATCCCACTGCCTTCCAAAGTCAATCACACATGTCCTCTAATATCTGAACTGTCCGCTTCGACTGCCTGTCGGTCTGAGGGTGAAATGGTGTGTTGAGATCTACCCGGGTGCCCAACTCACTCTATACTGCTCTCCAGAAGTGCGAGGTGAACTGAGGACCTCTATCTGATATAATGGACACATGCACGCCATGCAACCGAAGTATCTCCCGAATGTAGATCTGGGCCAACTTCTCTGAAGTATAAGTAGTGGCTATTGGAATGAAATATGCCGACTTGGTCAACATGTCAACAATCACCCAAAATTCATCGAACTTCCACAAAGTCTGTGGCAACCTAACTACGAAGTCCATAGTGATGCGCTCCCATTTCCACTCAGGTATAGGCATCTGCTGAAGTAGTCCTCTTGACCTCTGGTGCTCATACTTAACCTGCTGGCAATTTAGACACCTAGCCACATACTCCACTATGTCTTTCTTCATCCTCCTCCACTAGTAGTGCTGCCTCAGGTCACTGTCACGACCCGAAATCCCACCTTCAGGTCGTGATGGCGTCTAACGTTGAACCCGCTAGACAAGCCAAAGTTTTTGGTTAGATTTACTATTTTCTTTATTTGCGGCAGTTAAAAGAACAACAATAACATGAATAAATGAATATGAATGCGGAAGCTAAGAATCCATCCACTTAATAAAATAAATATTACGAAATTCCGTACATAAACCCTCAGAACTGGTGCCACAATCTCACGGACAGTCTAAGATTGCTAAAAACATGAGTCTGAAATAAAGAAGTGTAGCTGTCTAGAAATACAAGATAAGACAGAAGAAAAGAAATAGATGGTGACGCCCAGGCCTGCGGATGCCTGCAGGACTACCTTAGTGTCGCCGTGGACTGAATGATACTCCCTCGCTCAATGTCCACTGGGTCCGGCGCTGTTATCTGCACAACATAAAGAAGTGCAGGTGTAGCATTAGTACAACCGACCCCATGTACTGAGTAAGTGCCGAGCCTAACCTCGACGAAGTAGTGACGAGGCTAGGACATGACAACAAATAACACATATGCGATTCAATAATATAACAGGAAATAATGACAGGAAATAAGCAAGAAAATACAACAACGAAGGATAACATGCTGGGGATGAAGGGAAACAACTATCTGAAACGATAGAACAAGATAACAGTTGAAATGTGAAAATAACAACAGGAAGTACAACTCTGAACAAGTAAATAAACAGAAAAGGCACGGCATGTCCCCTCGTGCTATAACCTCACAATCACTCGGCAAAGAATGTCCCCTCGTGAATAAATAATAATCACTCGGCACTGAATGTCCCCTCGTGCATAACCTCACAATCACTCCGCACAGAACGTCCCCTCGTGCATAAATAATAATCACTCGGCACAGAATGTCCCCTCGTGCATAACCTCACAATCACTCAGCACGGAATGTCCCCTCGTGCATAATATATGTAAAAGCAACAATTGACAGAAAAGACAATATAAGAAACCTCAAATGTACAGAAATAATCAACAAGTATTCTACCGTCCCGGCAAGGGACTCAACTATAACCAATCTCACTCAGAGGTATAATTTTAACAAATGATCCTCAACCGGACGAATAATCAATAACAATCTACATCATGAAATCCCCTCAATGTATCACTTCCAGAATGACAATTAATTCATAACACAGAGAATATCAAAGAATACTACATAAATCATCATGTTCGACTCACGGGCATGCTCGATCACAACATATAGGTACGCGTCACCTCACCTATACGTTGGACATGGATTAACACATAGCAAATAAGACTCTATTCCTATTCCCTCAAGCTAAAGTTAGGCCAAACACTTACCTCGGCTCTAAGAATGCAAATCAAGCCTCTAGCACCGCTTTTCCCCTCGAATCCGACTCCGAAACAATCGTATCTAGACATAATTTACTCAATAACATCAATAATTACTCAACAATTAAATTCCAAAGCCTAATTATTGATTCCCAACATTCTTCCAAAAATTCCAAAATTCGACCCCGGGCCCGCTTAAACACGAGGTTCGGACCAAAATCCGATTACCCATTCCCCCACGAGCCCGAATATACAATTTGTTTTGAAATCCGACCCCAAAACGAGGTCAAATTCCCAAATATTCAAAAAGCCCTTACTCTAACCCAAACCCCAATTTCTACCCTTTAATTGCATGATTTTAGGCCTAGAATCTAATGAATGTTGATGAAAATGGAGGAAAACGAGGTTAGAATTACTTACCTATGAAGTTATGGTGATGAAACTCTTCAAAAATGGCCCAAGGAGGTGTGGAAAAGAAGAAAGGGTGTGCAAAATTATGAAATCCCGTAATGAACCATTCTGTTTTTGACACATAAAATAACCGGGCGAAAATGACCTTCGCGATCGCGACAGGTCCCCTGCGATCGCGGAGAGTACTGGGCTTAGACCTACGTGATCGCGAAGAATGGATTGCGATCGCGGAGAGTACCGGACAATGACCCTCGCGATCGCGACCAAGCGACCGCGTTCGCGTAGAGGGAAGAACTACCCAGCCCCCAGATTCCTTTAACTTTATGCGATCGCGTGAGGCCCCTCGCGGTCGCGTAGAGTAATACCCACAGGCTCCGCGATTGCGTCCCAGGCCCTGCGATCACGTAGGGTTATTTCCCCACCCCCAGCCACTTTAATATCGCGATCGCGTGAATTGCACCGCGATCGCGAAGGGTAAATCTCAGAACACCAGAACAACAACAAAACACCAGATGTTTCCTAAGTTTTGCACCCCGACGCCTATCCGAAACTCACCCGAGCCCTCGGGGCTCAAAACCAAATATACATACAACCTCTAAACCATCCTACGGACTTATTCGGGTAATTATAACACCAATTTAACATCATAAACATCGAATTAAACCTCCAAAATCTATAGAAATCCTCAAAATTCATTAACTTTCAAATTTTCCATTTTTAGTCCGAATCACATCAAACTGAGTCCGTTTCTTACCAAATTTCACAGGTAGTACATAATAACCATATTGAACCTGTCCCGGGCTCCGGAATCATAATACGGGCCCGATAACACAGGTTTCACATCAATCCTCATTTTCAAAAACCTTTATATTTTTCAGAAAATAATGTTCTTTAAGAATTCATTTCTCGGACTTGGGACCTCGGAATTCAATTTCGGGCATACGCCCAAGTCCCATATTTTCCCACGGACCCTCCGGGACCGTTCAATCACGGGCCCGAGTCTGTTTACCAAAAATATTGACCAAAGTCAACTTTATTTAATTAATTATAAAAAATTCAACATTTTATTAATTTTCCACATAAAGGCTTCCCGGCTACACGCCCAGGCTGTGCACACACATCGAGGTTAGTTAAATGGAGTCTTTCGGGGCCTCGGAAGATAGATTTAGTTAAAATTACACGGGATGACCTTTTGAGTCATCACAATTTCCACCTCTAAAACAAACGTTCATCCTCGAACGAACATAGAAAGGTACCTGAATAGGGGAAAAGATGGGGACATCGGCTCCGCATATTGGACTCAGACTCCCAGGTAGCTGCCTCAACAGGCTGACCTCTCTACTGAACACGAACCGAAGGATAACTCTTCGATCTCAACTGACGAATCTGCCGAGCTAAAATGGCTACCGGCTCCTCCTCATAAGACAAATCCTTGTCTAACTAGACACCGCCGAAGTCAAGAACATGAGATGGATCCGCAATATACCTCCAAAGCATAGATACGTGAAACACCGGGTGCACATCTGATAAACTCAGTGGCAAGGCAAGCCTGTAGGGCACCTCCCTTACCTTATCCAGAATCTCAAATGGACCAATGTACTTAGGGCTCAACTTGCCCTTCTTTCTAAACCTCATCACGCCCTTCATGGGCGACACCCGAAGAAATACCCGATCTCCTATCATAAATGTCAAATCTTGAACCCTGCGATCCGCATAACTCTTCTGCCTGGACTGAGCTGTACGGAGTCTATCCTGAATGATCTTCACCTTGTCCAAGGCATCCTGGACTAACTCAGAACCCAACAATCTAGCCTCTCCCGGCTCAAACTATTCGACTGGCGTCCGACACCGCCTACCATACAATGCCTCATACGGAGCCGTCTGAATGCTCGACTGATAGTTGTTATTGTAGGCAAACTCAGCTAAAGGCAAGAACTGGTCCCATGAACCACCAAAGTCAATGATACAAGCCTGCAACATATCCTCCAAAATCTGAATGGTAAGCTCGGATTGTCCATCCGTCTGAGGATGAAATGCTGTGCTCAACTCGACCCGTGTGCCCAACTCACGCTGAAATACTCTCCAGAAATGGGAGGTAAACTGAGTACCTCGGTCGGAAATAATGGATACGGGCACACCATGCAATCGAACAATCTCTCTCATATAGATCTTTGCCAACTTCTCTGAAGAATACGAAACCGATACAGGAATGAAGTGCGCTGACTTGGTCAGCCTATCCACAATGACCCACACTACGTCAAACATCCTCTGAGTCCGTGGGAGTCCAACCACGAAATCCATGGTGATACACTCCCACTTCCACTCGAGAAGCTCAATCTACTGTATCAAACCACCGGGTCTCTAGTGCTCGTACTTAACCTGCTGACAGTTCAAGCACCGAGTCACATATGCTACAATATCCTTCTTCATCCTCCGCCTCCAATAATGCTGCCACAAATCCTGATACATCTTTGTGGCGCCCGGATGAATGGAATACCGGGAACTATGGGCCTCCTATATCAACTCACGAATACCATCAACATCAGGCACACAAATACGGACCTGCATCCTCAGAACTCCCACATCATCAACTGTGACCTACTTGGTACCTCCGTGCCGGACCGTATCTGTAAGAACACATAAATGACGATCATCTTACTTCCTGGCCCGAATTCGATCATACAATGAAGAACGGGCCACAATATGGGACAAAGCACTGCCAGTCTCAGAAACCTCCAATCTCATAAACTGGTTGGCCAAAGCCTGAACATCCAACGCAAACGGTTGCTGTTTGACTTATAGATAGGCAAGACTACCCATGTTGGCTGACTTCCTGCTCAAAGCATCGGCCACCACATTGGCCTTCCCCAGATGATATAAAATGGTAATATCATAATCCTTCAACAGCTCTAACCATCTCCTCTGCGTCATATTCAACTCTTTCTGCTTGAACATGTGCTGCAAACGCTTATGATCTGTGAACACCTCATAGGACACACCATACAGATAATGCCTCAAGATCTTCAACTTATGAACAATATATGCTAACGCCAAATCGTGAACTGGATAGTTCTTCTCATGAACATTCAACTGACGTGAAACATAAGCTATAACTTTGCCATCCTGCATCAACACCACAACAAGTCCAACCCGTGAAGCATCACAATATACGGTATAAGGCCCTGAACATGTAGGCAAAACTAACGCCGGTGCCGTGGTCAAGGTTGTCTTGAGCTTCTGAAAGCTCGCCTCACACTCATCAGACCACCTGAAGTGGGCACCCTGCTGAGTCAACCTGGTCATCGAAGCTGCGATCGATTAAAAACCCTCCACAAATCGGCGATAATAACCTGCTAAGCCCAAGAAGCTCCGAATCTCTGTAGCTGAGGTGGGTCTAGGCCAATCTCTGACTGCTGAAATCTTCTTGGGATCAACCTGAATACCCTCTGCCGACACCACATGACCCAAAAATGCTACCGAGCTCAACTAGAACTCACACTTAGAAAATTTGGCATACAACTGACTATCCCTCAAAGTCTGGAGGACGACTCTAAGGTGCCGCTCGTGCTCCTCTCGACTGTGAGAGTATATCAAAATATCATCAATGAAAATAATAACGAATGAGTCCAAATAGGGCCTGAACACTCGGTTCATCAACTCCATAAAAGCAGCGGGGGCATTTGTCAACCCAAATGACATCACCAAGAACTCATAATGACCATACCGAGTACGAAAGGCTGTCTTAGGGACATCAGACGCCCTAATCCTCAACTGATGGTAACCGGATCTCAAGTCTATCTTGGAAAACACTGTAGCACCCTGAAGCTGTCAAATAAATCATCAATCCTCAGCAATGGATACTTATTCTTACTAGTAACCTTATTCAACTGACGGTAGTCAATACACATCCTCATTGATCCATCTTTCTTCTTAACAAACAATACTGGAGCACCCCAAGGAGAAACACTAGGCCTAATAAAGATTTTATCCAACAAATCTTGCAACTGATCCTTCAACTCCTTCAACTCTGGCGTGGCCATACGATACGACGGAGTAGAAATGGGCTGAGTTCCCGGAGCCAACTCAATGCAAAATTCAATATCCCTGTCGGGTGGCATACCCGACAGGTCAGCAGGGAATACCTCTAGAAACTCACGAACCATGGGCACAGACTCCATAGAAGGAACCTCAGCACTAGAATCACGAACATAGGCCAAATAGGCCAAACAACCCTTCTCGACCATGTGCCGAGCATTCATACATGAAATAACTCTACCGGAAGAATGACTAGGAGTCCCTCTCCACTCCAAACGAGGTACTCCTGGCAAGGCCAAGGTCACTGTCTTGGCATGACAGTCCAGAACTGCATGATAGGGGGATAACCAATTCATCCCTAATATAACATCAAAGTCGACCATTCAAGGAGCAAAAGATCTACTAAAGTCTCCAAACCACCAATAGCCACTAGGAATGAACGGTAGACTTGATCTACCACAATAGAATCACCCACCGGTGTAGACACATATACAAAAGTACTCAGGGAATCACGGGGCATACTCAGATAAGGGGAAAATTATGAAGACACGTAGGAGAATGTAGACCCCGGATCAAATAAAACCGAAGCATATCGGCTGCAAACTGAAATCGTACCTATAATAACTGCATCAGAGGCCTCAGCCTCAGGCCTGGCAGGAATAACATAGGATCGGGGCGGAGCCCCTCCAACCTGAACATCTCTGGGTCGACCTACTGTGGGCTGGCCTCTACCTCTCGTGGCCTGTCCTTCACCTCTAATAGTCTGGCCTCCACCTCTAGCACCTCGACCTCCACCCTTAGCTGGCTGAGGGGGTGGGGGTGCACCTGATGCGGGAACCATAGCAATGGAACCCTGATACTGAGGACCACCAAAACCTCGGGGGCAAAACCTGGAAATGTGCTCCGTACCACCGCAAGTGAAACAAGACCTCGGCTGCTGAGAATACTGACTCTGGAACTGTCCCTGATGACCAGAATGACCACCTTGAAAGCTCTGAATCGGTGGTGCACTGATCAGAGCAGATGGTGCACTGTGGGATACCTGAAGTGCCGACTAGAAAGGCCTAGGAGGATGCCCTCTGCCAAAGAAATCTCTGCCTCCAGATGAGGTACCACTGGACCAGCTGAAATGACGAGGTCTCTTGTCAGACCCCAGACCACTGCCTTGTGATAAGAACATCTCGATACGCCTGGCCACATTGCCCGCATCCTGAAATGAGATATCAGTGCCTGTCTCCCTGGCCATCTGAAGTCTAATAGGCTGAGTTAGACCCTCAATAAACCTCCTCACTCTCTCTCGATCCGTGGGGAGTATCATGATAGCATGTCGGGCCAAGTGATGAACTTGGTTTCATACTGTGTAACAGTCATAGATCCCTGCTGGAGACGCTCAAACTGCCTCCGAAGATCCTCCCTCTCAGTAATTGGAAGAAACTTACCCAAGAACAACTCGGAGAATTGAGCCCAAGACAAAGGTGCAGACCCAGCTGGTCTGGTCAAGCAATAGTCCCTCCACCAAGTCTTGGCGGTACCAGAAAGACGGAATATGGCAAAATCAACTCCATTGGACTCTACGATGCCGTTCCGAAGAACCTCATAACAACTGTCCAAGTAATCCTGGGGATCCTCTGACGGTGCACCAGTAAAAGTAGTACGAAATAGCTTGGTGAACCGATCCAATCTCCATAGGGCATCAGCAGACATGGCTTCTCCCTCGACTGCCGGTGCTACAATACCCCGCTGAGCTGCTCCAGCTGTCTGAGGTGCTGGAGACTGGAACTGAGTGGCTAACTGCTCTGGTGTGCGAGTAGCAGGAGTCTGGGCCCCTCCCCCAGCCTGAGAGACGACTGGTGCAGTAGGAAGAAGGCCGGCCTGAGCCACGCTCTCCATAAGTCCCACTAAGCGGACAAGAGCGTCCTGAAGAACCGGGGTGGCAATGAACCCCTCTGGGACCTGAGCTGGTCCGACTGGAACCATATGAGCAGGAACCTCACTGGCAAAGTCTACTTGTGGGTCCTCTACTGGGGCTGCTGCTCTGGGCTGAGCCCTGCCCCTGCCTCGGCCTCTAGCACGACCTCGTCCTCGTCCTTTGGCACGGCCTCGTCCTCGGTCCCTCATAGGAGATGCAACAGGAGGATCGGGCTGCTGATCGGTAGATGAGGAAGCACGCGTTTTCGCCATCTACGAGAGAAAAGAATAGAAACTCAATAAGCATTTAGAATTCAAATCGCACGACAAATAAGAAGAAAAAGTGAAGTTATTCCTAACTTTGCAGCCTCTACGGGATAAGTACAGATGTCTCCATACCGATCCCTCTGACTCTACCAAGTTTGTTCGTGAATTGTGAGACCTAAGCGACCTAGAGCTCTGATACCAACTTGTCACGACCCGAAACCCCACCTTCAGGCCGTGATGGCGTCTAACGTTGAACCCACTAGACAAGCCAACGTTTTTGGTTATATTTACTATTTTCTTTATATGCGGCAGTTAAAAGAACAACAATAACATGAATAAATGAATAAGAATGCGAAAGCTAAGAATCCATCCACTTAATAAAATAAATATTACAAAATTCCGTACATAAACCCCCAGAACTAGTGCCACAATCTCACGGACAGTCTAAGAATTGCTAAAAACATGAGTCTGAAATAAAGAAGTGTAGTTGTCTAGAAATACAAGATAAGACAAAAGAAAAGAAATAGATGGTGACGCCAAGGCCTGCGGACGCCTGCAGGACTACCTCGGTGTCGTCGTGGACTGAAGGATACTCCCTCGCTCAATGTCCACTGGGTCCGGCGCTGTAATCTGCACAACATAAAGAAGTGTAGGTGTAGCATCAGTACAACCGACCCCATATACTGAGTAAGTGCCGAGCCTAACCTTGGCGAAGTAGTGACGAGGCTAGGACATGACAACAAATAACACCTGTGCGATTCAATAATATAACAGGAAATAATGACAGGAAATAAGCAAGAAAATACAACAACGGGGGGATAACATGCTGGGGATGAAGTGCAACAACTATCTGAAACGAAAGAACAAGATAACAGTTGAAATTTAAAAATAATAGCAGGAAGTACAACTCTGAACAAGTAAATAAACAGAAATGGCACGGCATGTCCCCTTATGCTATAACCTCACAATCACTCGGCACTGAATGTCCCCTCGTGCATAAATAATAGTCACTCGGCACGGAATGTCCCCTCGTGCATAACCTCACAATCACTCGGCACAGAATGTCCCCTCGTGCATAAATAATAATCACCCGGCACGGAATGTCCCCTCGTGCATAAATAATAAATGATCACTCGGCACGGAATGTCCCCTCGTGCATAACCTCACAATCACTCAGCACGGAATGTCCCCTCGTGCATAACAAATGTAAAAGCAACAATTGACAGGAAAGACAATAATAAGAAACCTCAAATGTACAGAAATAATCAACAAGTATTCTAGCGTCCCGACAAGGGACTCAGCTATAACTAATCTCACTCAGAGGTATAATTTAAACAAATGATCCTCAACCGGACGAATATTCAGTAACAATCTACATCATGAAATCCCCTCAATGTATCACTTCCGGAATGACAATTAATTCATTACATAGAGAATATCAAAGAATACTATATAAATCATCAAGTTCGACTCACGGGCATGCTCGACCATAACATATAGATACCCGTCACCTCACCTATACGTTGGACATGGATTAACACATAGTAAATAAGACTCTATACCTATTCCCTCAAGCTAAGGTTAGGCCAAACACTTACCTCGGCTCCAAGAATGCAAATCAAGCCTCTAGCACCGCTTTTCCTCTCAAATCCGACTCCGAAACAATCGTATCTAGACATAATTGACTCAATAACATCAATAATTACTCAACAATTAAATTCAAAAGCCTAATTATAGATTTTCCAACATTCTTTTAAAAATTCTAAAATTCGACCCCGGGCCCGCTTGGTCCAAACACGAGGTTCGGACCAAAATCCGATCACCCATTCCCCCACGAGCCCAAATATATAATTTGTTTTGAAATCCGACCCCAAAACGAGCTCAAATTCCCAAATATTCAAAAAGCCCTAGCTCTACCCCAAACCCCAATATCTACCCTTTAATTCCATGATTTTAGGTCTAGAATCTAATGAATGTTGATGAAAATGGAGGAAAACAAGGTTAGAATTACTTACCTATGAAGCTATGGTGATGAAACTCTTGAAAAATGGCCCAAGGAGGTGTGGAAAAGAAGAAAGGGTGTGCAAAATTATGAAATCCCGTAATGAACCATTCTTTTTTTTGACACTTAAAATAATTGGGCGAAAATGACCTTCGCGATCGCGACAAATCCCCTGCGATCGCGGAGAGTACTGGGCTTAGACCTACGCGATCGTGAAGAATGGATTGGGATCGCGAAGAGTACCGGACAATGACCCTCAAGATCGAGACCAAGAGACCGCGTTCGCGTAGAGGGAAGAACTACCCAGCCCCCAGATCCCTTTAACACTATGCGATCGCGTGAGGCCCCTCGCGGTCGCGTAGAGCAATACCCATAGGCTCGGCGATCGCGTCCCAGGACCTGCGATCGCGTAGGGTTATTTCCCCACCCCCAGCCATTTTAACATCGTGATCGCATGAATTGCACCGCGATCGCGAAGGGTAAATCTCAGAACACCAGAACAGCAACAAAACACCAGATGTTTCCTAAGTTTTGCACCCCGACGCCTACCCGAAACTCACCCGAGCCCTCGGGGCTCAAAACCAAATATACACACAATCTCTACACCATCCTACAGACTTATCCGAGTAATCAAAACACCAATTTAACATCATAAACATCGAATTAAACCTCCAAAATCTATAGAAATCCTCAAAACTTCATTAACATTCAAATTTTCCATTTTTAGTCCGAGTCACATCAAACTGAGTCCGTCTCTTACCAAATTTCACAGATAGTACATAATAACCCTATTGAACCTGTCCCAGACTCCAAAACCATAATACGGGCCCGATAACACAAGTTTCACATCAATCCTCATTTTCAAAACTTTTATATTTTTCAGAAAACAATTTTCTTTAAAAATTTATTTCTCGGACTTGGGACCTTGGAATTTGATTTCGGGCATACGCCCAAGTCCCATATTTTCCCATGGATCCTCCAGGACCGTCAAATCACGGGTCTGGGTCCGTTTACCAAAAATGTTGACCAAAGTCAACTTTTTTCAATTAATTATAAAAAATTCAACATTTTATCAGTTTTTCACATAAAGGCTTCGCGGCCACGCGCTCGGGCTGTGCATGCACATCGAGTTGAGATAAACGGAGGATTTTGGGGCCTCGAAACACAGATTTAGTTAAAATTATACGGGATGACCTTTTGGGTCATCACAGTCACGATACATCTTCGTAGCACCAGGATGAATAGAATACCGGGAACTGTGAGCCTTCTCTAGAATCCTCTTCCTCTGGCCATCAACATTAGGAACACATAGGCGACCCTAAAGTTGCAGAAACCCATCCTTGCCAATAGAAACCTCCTTGGCACCAGCCTGTACTACCGTCTCCTGGAGAACTGCCAAATGCGGATCATCAAATGCTTGTTACACCCCATATTTTCGTACGTAAAGTCAATTGATTTAAGCTCAGAAATGATATCGTCTTTGAAAGTACATAAAGTAAGTTAATCATGTAAACTTGGATGTTACAAATACTTCAGATCATGAATAACGAGTACCAAGAGGGTTGGAAAGCTTAGAAGCTAAACCAATTGAAAAAAATAAGTTTCGTCGAAAGTCGACAAGTTTGGAATGTTATAACATGTACTTTAGGGTGAGACTATGGTTCTTAACATGATAATACGGTTATTCTATGAGTTATTTTTGTCGTATTATAGTCGTGTGCTACGTTTTGAAGTCAAGCAAGTTGTGGAACAAAAGTTGGCAAAGGTCTTCATAAGTTACATTCATAAATTTGTTGAAACTTAGGTCAAATGTATCTGAGCTTTTCTACCAATATACTTGGAATTAACGGATGATCTACCTACAAAATTGAATATCTATGAGTTTAGTTTCCAACGCATTAAACTGTTCATCGATACGTCCTACTAGTAGAGAGATATTTGCAGTTTTGTGAGACTGCGCATGCATCATAAGTGACAAGTAGGTGTGTCACCAAAGTTTTTTGAGAAATACATTTCGTGTGTTATATGAGGTCTTATTGGGAAATATTATATACCAAATTTAAAGTCTTGGAATTTAGTTTCCAATGCTCTTAACTGTTCGTGCATTCGACATCCGGATAAAAAGATATAAGTATCAGAACATGGGCCAATGTGAGGGTGCCAAGCTAGCACCTCTTTGACTTTTCCAAAGTTGATATATATAAGTCTTAGGTCGGATTTCTCTTAATATTTCAGTATAACACGACCATAGAACACCCATAAACATGTCCTTAAGCTCTCTTATAGGGTTTCAAAGAAGATTATCATCCCGAGACGGTGATCGGAAGCCGTGAGTTCGAGTTATTTGACTTGTAGTGGATTGTTTGTGGGCTGTTTCGTGTTGTCCTCTTGTGCTGATGTTTTATGGAGTTTTGGAGGATAAAATTTGTCGGAAAACAACACATAATGACGGAATGGAGGGCATGTTGTTCGTCATTATTTTTTTAAGGTTGTTTTACACTACTTTTGTTGTCCTTTCATGTATGAAGTGATTAGGGTGTGTAGGCTGTTTTGTGATATATTGTGGTGGAGATAAGGTTGGGAAATAATGCATACATGTTGTTATTGTTTTGTTCTTTGTGTTGTTGGTATATGTTATTGGAGGAGGGCCTTGTTACAGGGGAGATGCTGCCCGAATTTACGTAAACGAGCTACTAGCTTAAGTTACAGACTTAGCCCT
The DNA here is from genome assembly GCA_005239495.1 of Nicotiana undulata. Taxonomy (NCBI): domain Eukaryota; kingdom Viridiplantae; phylum Streptophyta; class Magnoliopsida; order Solanales; family Solanaceae; genus Nicotiana; species Nicotiana undulata. Next base: position 15,354 of record MDKH01221436.1, on the reverse strand, counting down.
TGCTCAACACTGATTTTGAATCTCCATATGATATGATAGATTAAGTTGACTTGTTTGAAGAGTTTCTTGGAAGGTATTAAGGACTCAACTTGGTTAAGGTATGTTAAGGCTCTTCCTTCATTCTTTTGGCATGATCTAAAGTGAAACGAACGTAAACGATACCCTATTTAATAATGATTCTACTCCTAGCAACTAAGGTGGTCCATGTTGTTCTTTCCTTACAAAGTTATTCTAAGAAAGTATGTATGATCCTTGAGTCCTAGTGAATCTCATATTCACGGTATGATGTCCATAATGTTAATAGAAGGTGCAACTACCTTACGTCACTCCAAAAGGTTTAGCGCGTGATTTCATGAGTCCAACATGCATTATATATAGTATCTATTTTACTCTACCGAGCCGCGCAATATTCAGCCGGGTATGGCACCTATTGTGCAACAACTGATCAGTTGGGTTTACCGAGCTCCACGTGGCCGGGTACGATTCTACGGAGCCTTATGATGGCCGAGTATGTTTTTACCGAGTCCTCTACGAGACCGGGTATGATATGATGATGATGATGCCCACATAGGCGGATGTTTTTAAAAGATTATGTATATATATGTATCACGCATTTCATGTCACTATCTCTTAGAGGCACTCAGATGCTACAGGTTGTATCTGCTACATCTTTTTATATTACTGTTCTTAGTAATGATATTTTGCCTTACATACTCAGTACCTTATTCGTACTGACATCCCTTTTGCTTGGGGATGCTGCGTTTCATGCCCGCAGGTCCCGATAGACAGGTTGACAGTCCTTCTAGTAGGCTATCGGCTCAGCGGAAGGTGTTGCTGCACTCCACTTGCTCCGGAGTTGCCTATTTGGTCAGTATGATTGGGACATGCATTCACTGGTATTGCGGGGCCCTGTCCCGACCTTTATGTTGTTTATGTACTCTTAGAGGCTTGTAGACAAATGTCAGGTATATGGATACCTGTATGGACTTACCAACCTATGTTTTGAGTTAACAAATAATCATGTCAGCCTTATAGGCGCGTAGGTCACATGTATAAGTTTCTATATCATGTTAGGTCGTCCTATGTCTAGCATTCCCTTATGTTTTATTTTGGTTATCTCATGTCCCTTTTTGCCCATTTACCCATGATAGTACGATAAGAAAGATATGTTATGTTGGTACTCGGTCAAGTAAGGTACCGGGTGCCCGTCGCGGCCCATAGGTTAGGTCGTGACACTGTTGAGCCTTGATTTGCCCCAACAATGAAGACTAAGCAACAACACATGCAAGAACCCAGCCAGGCTCGGAAATGTCCAGCCTCACAAGTCTGTTAGCCAAGGACTGAATATCCAAAGCTAGTGGCCCCTCATCTGCTGAAATGAAAGCCAAGCTACCCATACTCTCTGCCTTCCTGCTTAAGGCATCTGCAACCACATTCGCCTTGCCCGGATGATAAAGAATAGTGATGTCATAGTCCTTTAGCAACTCAAGCAATCTACGCTACCTCAAATTAAGATCCCTCTGCTTGAACAAGTGCTGCAAGCTGCGGTGGTCTGTATAGACCTCACAAGACACCCTATACAAGTAATGCCTCCAAATCTTAAGAGTATGAGCAATCGTTGCCAACTCCAAATCGTGCACATGGTAGTTCGTCTCATGAACCTTCATCTGACGTGAAGCATATGCAATAACTCGCCCCGAACGGAAAGGCAACACTAGAACTTGTGTTGTGGTCAACGTTGTCTTGAGCTTCTGGAAGCTCGCCTCACACTCGTCAGACCATCGGAATGGGTCACCCTTCTGGGTCAATCTAGTCAGAGGGGCCGCAATGGATGAAAAGCCCTCCACAAACCGGCGATAATAACCTGCCAACCCCAAGAAACTTCTGATCTCGGTCGCGGAAGAAGGGCGTGGCCAACTCTGAACTGCCTCAATCTTCTTAGGATCCACCTTGATATCCTCTCCAGATACCACATGTCCCAAGAATGCCACAGAATCTAACCAGAACTCACACTTGGAGAACTTAGCATACAACTTTAGTTCCCGTAAGGTCTGGAGCACTACACTCAAATGCTGCTCGTGCTCTCCCAGGCTACGTGAGTAGATCAAGATATCATCAATGAAGACAATGACAAAAGAATCAATATAAGGCCTAGACATCATGTTCATCAAATCCATGAATGCTGCTGGGGAATTAGTCAAGCTAAAGGACATCACCAAGAACTCATAATGACCATATCTAGTACGAAAGGCAGTCTTCGGAACATCCGAATCCCGAATCTTCAACTGATGGTACGCTGATCTCAAATCAATCTTAGAAAACACCCGAGCACCCTAAAACTGGTCAAATAAATCATCAATGTGCAGTAATGGGTACTTGTTCTTGATGGAGAATTTGTTCAACTGGTGGTAGTCAATACACATCCGCATAGTCCCATCCTTCTTCTTCACAAATAACACTGGAGCACCCTAAGGCGATACACTCGGTCTGATAGACCCCTTAGCTAACAACTCCTCAATTTGTTCCTTCAATTCTTTTAATTCCTTCGGAGCCATGCGGTATGGGGGGATAGATATAGGCTGGGTTCCTGGAACAAAGTTAATGAAAAAATCAATGTCACGATCGGTGGCATGCCTGGAAGGTCTGAAGGAAATACGTCAGTAAACTCTCAAACCACTGGCAATGCATCAATCGTCGGAGACTCTGCAGTGGTGTCCTGCACATAACCAAGATAAGCCAAACAACCCTTCTCAACCATATGTCGAGCCTTCAGAAAAGAAACAACTTGACTAGCTGCACTAATTGAGGAACCTCTCTACTCCAATCTCGGCAACGCAGGCATAACTAAGGTAACAGACTTGGCATGGCAATCTAGGATGGCATGATAAGGGTATAACCAATCCTTGCCCAGGATGACCTCAAAATCCGTCATATCGAGTAACAAGAGGTCCTCTATGGCCTCGAACCCACAGAATGTGACCACACAGGACCGATAAATCTGGTCCACAACCACAGAATTGCCCACAAGAGTGGACACATAAACAAGAGTGCCCAAGGACTCACGAGGAAAATCCAGGAAATGAGCAAACAAAGATGATACATATGAATAGGTAGACCCTGGATCAAATAATACCGAAGCATCCCTACCACATACCGAAATAATACTTGTGATCACGACATCTGAGGCCACTACTTCTGGTCTGGCCGGGAAATCATAGAATCTGGCTGGAGCGCCGGATGACTGGCCTCCGGCTGAGTGAACAGGAGCTGGCTGAGCTCCCCCTGCCTGGCCTCTACATCTAGGACAACCTCTACCAGCCTGCCCTCCACCCCAGGGTGGTCGGACCGCCAGTGCTGAAACCATAGGTTGATGACCCTGCTGCACTACCTTGCCCCAAAGTCTGGGACAAAACCTCTTCATGTGACCTGGATCCCCACACTCATAACAACCTCTCAGCACCATAACCTGCTGCCCTGAGGAAGAACCCTGAATAGCTGGATGATGGTATGAACTCTCTGGCATAGCACTGATATAAGAGTTGGAAGATCCTTGATGACCAGAATACCCGCCGGAGGAACCCTGAATAGCTAGTGGGCGATAAGAACTCTCTGTCATCGCACTGAAATAAGGCCTCACTGGAGCACCTCGAGGAGGTGGTGGGGGTGCTGAATATGGGGGCCTGTTGGATGGCCCCTACCAAACTAACCTCTGCCCCTATCCGGGGCACCTCTAAAATCTCCAAAAAACCGAGATCTCTTATCCTGTTGTCCCTGCTCTCTGCTCCTCAAACGATAGCCCTCAATTCTGCGAGCGATCTCCACTACAAGTTTATAAGGAGTCCCCATCTCCACCTCTCGGGCCATGTTGGCCCTAATACTAGTGTGCAAACCTACTACAAACCTCCGCACTCTCTCTGCATCAGTAGGAAGTATCATAAGTGCATGACGAGACAACTCAGAAAACCTCGCCTCGTAGTCGGTCACTGACATCTGACCCTGCTCCAGTTGCTCGAACTGATACCGCAACGATTCTCCCTCAGAGGGTGGAATATACATGTCCAGGAATAACTAAGTGAACTGCTCCTAGGTGATGGGAGGAGAATCCGCTGGTCTGCCAAGAACATAAGACTGCACCATGTAAGGGCCCTGCTCTCTAGATGGAAAGTAGTGAAGTCAACTCCATGAGACTCCTGTATCCTCATGTTGTGCAGTCTGTTCCTGCACCTATCAATAAAATACTGAGCATCCCCATGACGCTCGCCTCCGAAGACAGAAGGGTGCAGTCTGGTCCATCTGTCTAGTAGCTTTTGTGGATCATCGTCCGCAGCTGGTCTGGGCTCAGGTGCTGCTTCTGCTACTGGTTGGGCCCTACTCGCGGGCAATGTACCCAGAGTCTGATAGACTGCGGCTACATGTCCTGGGGCCTGGGTAGTAGGGGTCTGTGCTCCCCTTCCCGCCTGAGATGTTGCCGGGTCTGCTGGAAATAAATCAGCCTGGATCATAGTATCCATGAACTGCATCATACGGCCCATAACCTCCTGGAAGCCCGACGGCGTCATGAAATCCACCGGGGCAGGATCTTCTACGGGCGCCTCACCCTGCTCCTCAATAATAGGATCCCCTGCTGGATCCGCTGGTGGTGCAACTGGGGAAGCTCTGGGACGCCCTCGTCCCCTACCTCGAGTCATATCCCTCCCCTTGCCTCTGCCTCGACCTCTAACGACGGGGGTAGCGGCCCCTCCTAGGTCCGGAACATCGGTTGTGCGCGTCCTCACCATCTGTGAGAGAATGTAAGAGTGAGATTTAGCATACTATCAATTGCACGATAGAAGATGAATAAAGAGAGATTTCCTAACACCCTATAGCCTCCCGAAGATAAATACAGACGTCTCTGTACCGATCCATAAGACTCTATTAGGTTTGCCCCTAACTTGTAAGACCTACATGAACCTATAGCTCTAATACCATGTTGTCATGACCCAAATCCTAATTTAGGTCGTGATGGCGCCCAACACCAATGTCTGGCAAGCCAACACCATTCATCTAGTGAGCCTAGTTTATTTTTATGAAAACCTTTGCATCAGTTCAAAAATATTTTAGTCACTGCACATGGAATGTAATAAATTGCAAGGGTATTTAAATTGCGAAGATCAGAAGTCAACTTTAAATAATTACATGTCCAAAAGAATAGTCTACCAATGTGCGTGTCAGGAACTAGTGTCACAAGTTTACAAGCATTTAGTAGAAGAAATCAAAAGAATACATCTATCCTACTGTCTGAGAGGATATAGACAGAATAACAAAAGGGGAAGACTCCAACGTGCTGCTGAACGACACCAAGAGAAGCAGCTCACCTTGGAATCTCTAATCTCGAGAAGTCAAGAACGGGCTCCGGACTGATAACCAGATGCACTTGCCTCAGAACCTGTACAATTAACTACAGAAGCGTAGCATGAGTACATAAACATTATGTACCCAGTAAGTATCCAGTCTAATCTCGAAGAAGTAGTGACGAGAGGTCAACTTGACACTTACTAGGGATAAAATAGTATATTTAGATGTAAGGCTAAGCATGAATAGAAAATATGAATAAATAGTAAAGACAAGAAATGCCAAGTCTCCCCACAAGTATATTTATGTGTCAAACTCCTATCATACATGTTACAAATTCGTTTTCCAGGGCATCTAACAATTTAACAATCGCGGAAAAATATCAAGCAAGTATCATGCGCATAGTGTGCCGAGAAAGTACGGCCCGATCCAACAAAATAATAAATGTGCACTGCCGAAGGGTCGAACGGCGCGAACCATAGATGCATGTATTAAACTGCCTAGGTGAACGACCCGCTCCCATGAGAGTAGTAGAAGAAATCACCCCGCTCGCGGAATATAATTGCAAAGCGGTTTCACATAAGAATAACACATTTCCTTAATCCATTTCTTTTCAAATTAAAGATTTACTTGAAACCTTTAAGTTCTTAAGTTATCGATTTAAACTTCCGTTCAAAGAAATTAACACATGTAATTCAATTAACAATGTTCAAAAGGCATGGTGTAAACCTAACTACCCGGACATAAAAAGAATAGTCACTATGCACGGACTCTCGTCACCAAGTACGTACGTAGTCCCCCACAATTTATTTACATAATCAATTATTTCACCTAGGGAAAGTTCCCTCTTACGAGGTTAGAAAGGAGACTTACCTCATTTTAAGCCTACTTCCTGATTCAAGAATGCGCCTGAATATCCAAATTTTCCGCCGGACAACGCGAAACTAACCAAACACTACATAAATTAATCAATCTATATTCAAAAGTTCACAAATTTCCTATTTAGATGGTTACCCAACCTAGTTTTGTAAGATTCCTAAAATCCACCCCCGGGCCCATATGCTCGGATTTCGGAAATATTTAAGGAAAGTTGTTACCCATAACCTAAGGATCAATAATATATGATTTTCACTAGATTCCATAACAAATTTCATGGTCAAAATCCTATTTTATCAAAACCCTAGGTTTTCCTCTAAACCCATAACTCTCACTAATCTTGGTGTGTTAATCCACTCAAAAACTAAGTAATAAACTAACATTAAGTAGGAAATACATTACCTCAAGATGCTAAGTCGAAATCCCCTCTTTGGAAGCTCCCAAATCGCCCAAGAAATGAATGAAGTGTGTCAAAAATGACACATTCCCGTATTAAATGAAGGCACTGCCTTCAGCGATTTCCGCACCTGCAGTTAGGGGACCGCATCTGCGGTCTCGCTTCTGCGAGGGAAGAGCCGCATCTGCGGAAATGGTCCGGACTAGCTGGGGTTGCACCTGTGGTCTGGGGCCGCTTCTGCAAAAGAAGGACCGCATCTGCGGATCCTGGGCACCCATTCCCTAACCGCATCTGCGAGGTTACGACCACATATGCGGGCCAATCGCAGGTGCGGTCGCACCAGCAACTCTTTTTGAGCTTAAACTTGCCTCGTGCGACGTCCGAATGGCATCCGGGGCTCCCGAGGCCTTGTCCAACTATACCAACAAGTTCTAAATCATAATACGGACTCGCTCGAACCTTCAGAACGCCCGAAACAACATTAAATCTAAGAATCATACCCCAAAACCAACTAAATTCAACTTATAAACTTTAAATTCTTAAATTCACCTCCAACACACCAAAACGTACTTATACTATTTTGAATGACACCAAATTTTGCGAGCAAGTCATAAATGACATGACAGAACTATTCCTTATCTCGGAATTCTGTTCGGACCTGGATATCACAGAAACACGTTCCAAACCTCAGTTTTTGAACTTAAAGTATCATATTTCACTATTTGGCGCCGAAACACTCTAGAGTCATCCAAAACCCGTTTCGAACATACGCCTAAGTCCGCAATCATCATATGAACCTGCTGGAACCTTCAAATCCTGATTCCGAGGTCGTTTACTAAAAATGTTGACCGAAGTCAAACTTGGCCTTTAAGGCCAACTTTGAGGAACTAAGTGTTCCAAATTCCACCCAAACTCTCCCGAATCCTGAACCAACCATCCCGCAAGTCATAAACCAGTAAAGAAAGTATGTGAAGTATCATTTAGGGGCACAAGGTTCTAGAAAGTAAAACGACCGGTCGGGTCGTTACAATAAACGTGTGAACCAGTACCAAAGGGGCCCAAAAAAGATAACCAAATAATAGTAAAATCCCATTATCAACGGGTTTAGTAGAGGGAATTAAGGGGGAGGCGGGTAGGGTTCTTCAGAAAAGAAAAAAGGAGAGTTGAGAGCGTATAGGGGCGGCTGATTAAGGGGAATGGGTAGGGTTTCGTATGATTTAGGTAATTAAAAGTGAGGGAGAGGCTATGGGCCGTTGATCCTTTGAGATCAACGACCAGGATTAAGTAAGAGACGGGGCAGGTTGGAGATCGGGTCCCGACCGGGTTGAAATTTAAATGGAGTCATCTGGTTTGGGCTGGGGAAATTGAGCCAGGGATTTTGGGGTGTTTGGGCCACTAATGTGGTCCTAATTTAGTCTTGAATGGGGCTGCAAATTAAATACACAAAAATTATTAATAAAATAATTTAATAGATAATAAAATATTATTTATGCAACAAAGTGATCGAAAATAATAATCTAACATTATAAAAAATATAAAAAATGCTATTTTGGCACAAATAAGATTAAAAATGTAAGTATGCATGAATATATGCTATTATCACAAAATTATGTAAATAACTTAAAAATTCAAATATATTTACATAAAATAAAGTAAAAAATATTCTGAAACATATATGCTAATGCAAATAATAACCTTGGGTAATTAAATCATCACAAAATAAAGTAAGGAGTAGTTAATAAATATTTAAGTAATTTAAATGCAAGTGAACATCAATTTTAAAGCTTAAAAAAATACAAAAAATTATAAAAATACTTGTCTAACTCTTATAAATTATGTAATGATGAAAAATGATATTTTGAAAGTATTTAAACTTATTTGAAAAATATGAGGGCAACATTGGGTATCAACAACTGCCACCCTTTACCCGGGAATGATGAAAGAGTTGCCGGGTAAAGAAAATGATGACCAATTTTGGCCGAATTGAGTGGGAAAGATGTGATTTGAAAAATGGGCCGAACCCTGGTTCCTGAGTTGCCTACATATCCTTGGTGTTATGGGAATCAGGCCGTGTGTAGTTCTGGATCCAACGGTGAACGAAACCGGTGGAGTTATTACAAGAGTTCGCATGTTTTGAAAAGGATCTTTTAGGTAGGATAGTATCGTAAGCGGAGTCATGAATGTGAATTTGAAACGTAACGGATATGTCACAAGGCAGAATCTTAACAGTCATAGAGTAAAAGGTAGGCAATTACTGGTAGTTGATTACGTTTGAAACAATTGAAGGATGTGAATGTTATGAACGGAAACCGGAGCGAAGATTGCTCCCGTTTGTAGAATGGTTACCTTCTGGATTACCTGCAAAACTTAAAACACGCTGCATGCGACTATATATATGGGTTATTGCAAAATTTTAATCATGAAGCGCTACCTACTTAGACCATGACGTCCTGGTGCATGAAGCGTATGATAAGGGATTTGTAGGCCATGAAATGGTGTCCTTGGGCCATGAAGATGGTGCCTCTGGACTATGACGCCTTTGAATAATGATGTGCGGTTTTGAGATATCCTCAGGCTATGTAATGGTGTCTCCCGGCTATGAGGATGATGCCTTCGGACTATGACGCCTTTGGACAAAAATGATGATGTTTTAGCCCATGACATGCAAAGATATGATGCTTGGTTGTATGCGAGGATGAGACAAGACAAGGCTTAGTCTTGTGTGAGATGAAGGATGTGCTTAGCCCTAGGTGAACCAAGAGATAGTGCTAGGTCTTAGGTAGCGTAGTGGAGATAGTATTTAGTCTCACGCAAGGAAATGCAATGCTTGACCTTATGCAATTAGGGAGGCAGTGCTTAGCCTCATGAAAGAAGAGGAGACAATGCTTAGTCTCATGCATGGAAAGGCAGTGCTTAGCATTATGCAGAGTCTCCATGCTGTCGCGCCTCGTTTTCTCGCAAAAGCAGGTTTCGACATTGTGACAACTCTTTTGAGTGGGAGGTAAAGTGTTAAAATAAAAAGAGTCGACACCTAACAATTTTTAAGGTGCGTTAGGGCTTCTGCTTGCAAATAACTCCATTTGACTAGTCAACGCCACCAAAGATCGGGTAAAGGCTCAAATTACCTCAAAGAGAAGGTGTTAGGCACTCTTCAAGGTCCACTACTATGGGTCCCGACTGGTACTGCTATGCTGTTTACTGATATTACAAATTATAAGTTATTGAAACCTATAGACAAGATTTCTAAGTGATTTACGCAATAAGAGGGAGTAAAAACCATTGGAAACACTCAGAATTACTCGTGTTTGATCCTATCTACATGCTTTCTAAGCGAGTAGCAATATTTTATAACTATGTTCTAATAGTTGGTAGCTGAAAATTGATTCTATAACACTTCGTCTCTATATGCATGTTTTCTAGGTGAGCGATAGATATAACAGTAGCTGATGAATCAATTAAGAAACTGTGGACATGATACCTAGATGAGGACCAGTAGAACATAATCTAGTACAATCCTATAGGCATGATATCTAATGAACATGCTATAGTTATGCAAATTGAAGGGCGGCTATTAGCATTTATTTCCTATAGGCATGATGTCTGGTGACACACAGTAGTAGACATGGGAATAAATAGAGTACTTAAGCTCATGCTTTGAAAATAAACAAGTTGTGTGAGTGTGTGACTCTCCTAATAGCATGATTTCTACTAGTGTACATGGAAATTTGAATAGAATATATGGCAGGTTGGATAAAATAACAAGTAAATCATACGAACCCTATAGGCATGTTTTCTACCTTTCATGGAAACGTTAGAATATACCTGTTTCCCCAATTTCACTAACACTCCAATTGTTTATTACAAAATTATTACAGACCAGATGAGGAATATAAGTACAAATATTACACAAGAAATTATAATAGGTCTATAGCAGACACAAAGGAGATACCCAGTAATGCTTGGGCCTTCAGCAAACTCCTTCTTCGCAAATAGCATGCCCAGATCCAAACGTGGACTATGCCCATCAGCACAACCCAAAAGTCATAGAGGAACTCAAGCCAAACCAAACAATCACAAATTGACCATATGACACAGTAATCACTTACACAACCCATTTTGCAAATTATACAAATAATGTGAGAAAAAACGAAATGCCAGAGACAACTCAAATTCCAGCAGCAAATACAGTGATCAAAGAACCCCAAATCCTAGTGTGTCAGAGTTCACAAGGGTATCAAATTGACCCCGAGCATTTCTCACACTAGGGAGGTCAATAAGGAGAGTTTTGGTGGCTTTGGCTTTCAACCGGCCAAGAGTGATAGATTCAGAATAGTGTAGGTAACAAATAAGAGTGAGAGAACAGTGATCAAGTGATGGAATTTGAAGAGGTGCCTTTGTATTTTAGAAACATACATGACAAAGGTGATTATACAAATAACATATGTGATGACCCAAGGGGTCATTTTATAAATTAGACTCCGTTCTAGGCTTATTAGCCATAAAAAGACTAATTATAAATACCTCAATTTGCGTGCGCAGTCCATGCGTGAAACTGGAAAGCTTTTATGTGAAAATATGAGAAATAGTGATTTCTAGAATTTAAATATGATTATAGTTGACTTTGGTCAACATTTTGAGTAAACAGACCCGGATCTATATTTCGACGTTACCGGGAGGTCCGCAGTAAAATATGGGACTTTTGCATATGCTCAGAAATGAATTTCGAGCTCCCAAGCCTTAAAAACATTTTTTGAAGAATTGTTCTGCTGGTTAATTCAAGAACTAAAGAAATAAAATAATATGTGAAATATATGATATCGGGCATGTATTTTGGTTCTGGAGCCCGGAACAAGTTCGTTATGTTATGTAAGTCCTATCTATGAAGTTTCATGAGAATCGGAGTTGATTTGATGTAATTCAGACATCTGGTTGAAAAGTTGGAAAATTTGAGTGTTCTTGAGAAAACCATGAGTTTTGAGGTTAAATTTGTAGATTTTGATGTCATTTTGATGCTTTGATTGCACGAGCAGGTGCGTATGATATTTTTAGACTTACTTGCATGTTTGGTTTGGAGCCTTGAGGGCTTGAGTGAGTTTCAGATAAGTTTAGGCTATGTTGTGCTTATTTTGATGTTTCATCAATGTTTCTTGAACCATAAATGATACCATATTAAGAAAATGAACTCAAAATTCAGTTTTTATTGAACCATTAGATCCGTATCATAATTACGGAGCCATAGGAAAAAGAATCATCGAATGTTGTGCTCATTTTTGTTCGAGAAAACAATGTTGTTTTTCTGGTGTACACAGTTTGCAAATGCGAACTTTTTGTCGCAAATGCGACTTTTTCCCAACTTCCTCTTGTTTGCAATTGCGAAGTAATTCTTCGCTTTTGCGAGGGTCGCAAATGCGACTTTTGCAACCTGTTAAGTAAGATTTTAGACGGGATTTTCACCCATTTTTTAATTTTCTCAAACCCTAAACCTACATAGGCGATTTTTCAAAGACCCAAACTTCTCCAAATCATTGGCATGTGATCTCTAACTAATTTCTTTTAATTACTAACAACTTTTAACAATGATTTCAACCAAAAATCTAGAGTTTTTATGGGGAATTGGACCTCGAATTGAGGTCGGATTCCAATACCAATTGTATATCCGTGCTCGGGGGAGATTGGGTAAACAGGTTTTGGTCCGAACCTCGAGTTTAGACCAAGCGGGTCCGGGGTTGATTTTTGAAATGGAATAGGAAAGCTTAGGAAAACCATTACTTTTCAATAAAGATGATTCATTTAAGTTATGATTGATAACATTGAACAAATTGTGATTAGATTCGAGCGGATTAGAAGCAAATGCTAAAGGAAAATCAGTGCTAGAGCAGTGAATTGCTTGCGAAATTGAGGTAAGTGTTTGGTCTAACTTTGACTTGAGGGAATAGGAATCCCCACTTGTTTGCTATGTGAAATGCATGGGGGTGGTGTATAGGTGAGGTAACGAGTATATATGCACCACCCAATTTTCTTGTTAAGCATGATCCCTTTTTCGTTCCCAACAAATTTATTCTTGTCTTAATTGTTCTATGACTATTTGGCTTTGTTACCTTGTTGTTAAACATTGTGGTGGTTATTTTGTAAAGTGTATTGGTTGTTTATTTGGTTCCCTTGTGGTACAAACGATTGAGCAGTTTGGCATTGTTTTTACAAAGTATATACATATATTGATGTCCCTGTTGGGTCCATTGTTGATAATATTGAGGAAGTAGTGAGGAATGCAGTTTAACTGTTGTATGATTGTTGAGGTTTATGTGGATGTTTGGTTTCAATTGATTGTTGCCAATGGTTGTGGCAAGTGTATTAAAAGTGTTGGCTGTTCTTTTGATTTTATCATGGTACATAGAGACTGAGCTGGGTTGACAGCGTTACGGTGTTTACATATATTCAGGTTGGTTTTATTGTGAAATGATATTGGTTGAAGCTTACGAGCTATATTGTTTTCTGTTTGAAATTTATTTAAATAAAAGTGTTGTGAAAGGCTTGGCCTGAACTGTGAATGTTTGTGATGAATAAACACAATTGGTGTGATAAGGGGGTTGCGACAAGGGTGGATAATCGATTGTGATATTGTGAATAGGTGGGATCGGGTTGCACGCCGCAACAAGACCATGATAAGGGAGAATATGCATGTTTTACTATTTATAAAATAAAGGTTGGAACATTCACTGTTTTATTGTCATTATTTCATATTCTACTTTTACTGTTATTTGAAGTGAAACTTGTTCTGTTTACAATTGTCGACACATAAATATTGTGAAAGTCTTTGACTTGAAAGGCGGTGATAAGGGGGCTGTGATAAGGGGCTGTGATAAGGGTGGATAATTGATCGTGATACAGGTGAATAAATTGATATGATATGCCTAGGGGGGGGGAGCGGGTTGCACGCCGTAACAAGGAGCAATAAGGGAGGACAAGTATATTTTTAATGATTTTCAAAGAAAAACAAAGATTTGAAAACTACTATTTTATATTACTATGTTTCATATTTTTGGAACTACTTTTATTTGAAGTGAAAATTTGGAAACTTGGAAATTATTTGAGAGTTTGTTATAGCTGAGCCCTGGAAAAGACGGCTGAGTGATTTCATTGTTGTTGCAGTACTTAATTATTTGTTTAGATTTCTTTCTTGCTTTATATTTATTGTCTCAATTATATTCTTCTTGTTCGTGTAGAATTGTTTTATTGTGTTATTGTATATATTATTGTCACAGGTTATATGTTGTAAATGCCCCGCTGTAGCCTCATCACTACTTCGTCGAGGTTAGGCTCGGCACTTACTCAGTACATGGGGTCAGTTGTACTGATACGAAACTCTAAACTTGTAACGACCTGGCCGGTCGTTTTAGAGAGTTAGCGCCCCGATCCCCTGATAACTGTTCCTCCCATGTCTTATTAGATTAATGGAACAAGTCGGAGCGTTGAGTGATGAAAATTGGAGTGTTTTTGGACATATAGTCCTTTAAGGTGAGCTTTAACCTTAGAAATTGGGTCGGAGGGGGAGCTGTGTGAAGACTGATCCGGAATGGAAATTCGTCAACTCCTTTAGCTCCGTTGAGTGATTTCGGGGTTGGGTGCGTGTTCGGAATGTGTTTTTGAGGCCAGACGTAGATTTAGGCTTGAATTGGCGAAAGTTAGAATTTCGGCCGATAAGTGAGATTTTGATATAGGACTCGGAATGGAATTCCGAAAGCGAAAGCAGGTCCGGAATGTCATTTATGACTTGTGTGCAAAATTTGCGGTTATTCGGATGAATTTAGACGTGGTTAGGCGTCGGGGGTGAATTCTTGAAAATACCTATGATTCTTAGGCTTGAATCTATGCATTTTTGGGTATTTTGATGTTATGGGACGTGTTTTTAAGGCTCGACTAAGTTGGAATGAGGTATTGGGGTTAGTTGGTGGTTTTGGTTGAGGTCCCGGGGGCCTCGGGTTGTTTCGGATGGTTAACGGAAGAATTTTGGACTTGGTAAATTGTTGAACCAGGCTCCTTCTGGTGTTTCCGCACCTGCGATGGAAATACCGCAGGTGCGAGCTCGCAAGAGCGGCCCCCTAGCCGCAGGTGCGAGCTCGCAAGAGAGGCCCCCTAGCCGCAAGTGCGAGGTTGGGCCAGGCCTTCCCAGTCTCCGCAGGTGTGATTGGGTTTCCGCAGGTGCAGAGCCGCACGAGCGACAAAAGGCCCCAGGCGCGACCTCTGTCCAGCTTAAGTGAAACCCGCACCTGCGATGCCTTTTTCCGCAGGTGCGGTACCGCAGGTGCGGGTGAAAGGGACCGTAGGCGCAGAAATCCCTGCTCATAATCCAAAAATCCGAGGGTTATGTTATTTCACCATTTTTAAGTCTTGGGAGCTCGGGAGAGGCGATCTTTGAGAGGATTTTCACCTGGGTAATCGAGGTAAGTGATTACTATACACCATAGGTTAATTCCCATGTTCCTAATCTTAAATTCCACCCTTAAATTTGAGATTTTTGAGTTGAAATTGAGGAAAATTGAAAGAAACTTCCTAAATCGATTTTTGGGGTTTCGATTGGATGTTTGACCTCCAATTTGAGAGAATTTCATGTGGTTAGACTCGTGAGCGAACAAGGGTTCAGAAAATATAAATTTTTCCCGATTCCGAGACGTGGGCCCGAGCGGCGGTTTGGTCAAATTTTCTAATTTCGCGTATTAGTTCTGAATTAATTAGTTATTTCGATTTATTGA